>JAJPUD010012538.1:0-48859 GCA_023553655.1 Myrmecobius fasciatus | reverse complement strand
TTGGAGAGTTGCTGAATAAATTATGGTATATGAATGTTATGGAATATTACTGCTTTGTAAGAAACGACCAGCAAGGTGATTTCAGAGAAGCCTGGAGAGACTTGCATGAACTGATGCTGAGTGAAACGAGCAGAACCAGGAGATCATTATACACAGCAACAACAATATTACGTGATGATCAATTTTGATGGACACGGCTCTCTGTAACAACGAATTGTCTCAAACCAGTTCCAATTGTTCACTGAAGAAAACCATATACATCCAGAGAGTGGGATATGAAGTATGGACCACACCGTAACATTTTCATGCTCTCTATTGAGAGTTGCTTGCGTTGTGTTGCCTTTCTCTGATTTTCTTTTCTTTTTTTTTTTTTTTCTGGTAGATAGGATTTTTCTTGAACAACTTGTCAAGTATTTCAATAGTATTGAAATGTAGTGGACTTCCTGCCATCTAGGGGAGGGGAGGGGAGGGGACTGGGAGTAAAAGGGGTAATGGAGAGTTTTATAAAGATAAATGCTGGGGAACTACCCATACATATGTTATACAAATAAAAAGCTTTAAAAAAAGATTATCCCTCCATATTCAAGTCATATCTGTTACATTTATCAATATATACTCCTTCGAACTGCCATAATAATGAGAATGTTTTGAGTTAAATGTATCATCCTCCCATGTAGGAATGTAAATAGTTAAAATTATTATGTCCTTTATGATATAGCTTTCCTTATTATCTTCTTATGCTTCTATATTTTTGAAAATCAAATTTTCCATTCAGCTTTGGTCTTTTCATCACAAATGCTTGAAAATCCTGTATTTCATTGAATGACCACCTTTTCCTTTGAAGGGTCTCAGCTTTGCTGGATAGATCATTCTTGATTCCAATCCTATATCCGTTGCTCTCTGGAATATCATATTCTAAGCCCTCTCTTCCTTTAACATGAAAGCTGCTAAATCTTCTGTAATCCTGACTTTGGCTCCTCTATACTTGAATTATTTCTTTCTGGATGTTTGCAATATTTTCTCCTTCAATTTGTCTTTAATATTCCTGGGATTTTTCATTTAGGGATTTCTTTCATGGAGTGATTGGTGGATTTTTTTCAATTTCTATTTTACCCTCTGGTTCCAGAATATCAAGAAAATTTACCTTGATAATTTTTGAAAGATAATGTCTAGACTGTTTTTTTCTGTTTGTTTGTTTGTTTGTTTGTTTTTGATCATGACTTTCAAGTAGACCAATAATTTTAAAATTATTTCTCCTGGATCTATTTTCCAGGACAGTTGTTTTTTCCAATGAGATATTTCAATGTTTTTTCTATTTTTTTTGGTTTTGCTTAATTTGCTTTCACATAAAATTATTTGCTTCCATTTGCTTGCTTTTATTTTTGAAGGATTTAGTTCCTTCAGTAACCTTTGTTCCTCCTTTCCCAATTGGTCAATTTTGTTTTTTAAGGCATTCTCCTTTGCTTTTTGTATTTCCTTTTGCACCTCTCTCAATTTTTTTCCCTAATTTTTCCTCTATCTCGCTTACTTGATTTTCACACTTCCTTTTGAGCTCTTTCATGGCCTGAGCTCAATTCTTATTTTCCTTGGACGTTTTGGATGTAAGAGGTTTGACTTTGTTATAACCTCTGAGTGTGTATTTTGATCTTCATTGTCATCATAATAACTTTCAATGGTCAGAAATTTTTTCCCTTTTTCTGCTCGTTTCCCTAGCCTATTACATGGCTTTTTAACTTTTTCTTAACTGTTTTCACAATGGAAAACTAAAGGGGTTTTGTGCAGCATCGGCATCTGATCACAAGCATTCTTTTCTGTCTTATAGCTATTAGAAATCTCCTTGCCCCATTTTAGCTATAAGATCTAGTGTGCTGGCCCAAACTGGGGCTATGCTGACTGAGACTACACAGCAGACTCCTAGCCCATTGCTAATGACCCTTTTTGCTAATCTTCTGAGCCCTTCCTGGTGTCCCTGGGTTGAGAGGTCCAGAAGCCTCCAGCAGTGCTCCTGATTCCGAGGTCCTCCTTTTCTTCTGACTTTCCAGGGCCTCTTTGCTTTTTCTGGGATGAGAGGCTTGAAAGCCACCATTACTGTCGCTGATTCAGAGGTCGGCCTGGGCCAGGACTGAGTCTGGGCCCGGGGTTCTAGACCACCCTGAACCAGAACTGTACACTGGATATCCACTCTGTCACAGATCTTTTCTGCCAAGTTTCTAAGTTGCTTTTGACTGGGAAATGTTCTACTCTGTCTTTTTAGTTATTTTGATTCTCTAAATTTTTTAGTTACTATTTAAAAGAATTTGGAGCAGTTTTGGGGAGAGGTTGGAAAAGTTCCTACTTTTACTCTACTTGGCTCTGCCTCTCTGGAGGCAATTTTTTACACTGAAGAAATCTCAATGATGATATAACAGATAATGATTTAGTAATTTATTTATAGCTCATTGAGGATAGCACCTGGAAAGAAACACAGAAACTACCCAGCCAAAGCATAATACAAAAATAAAGAGTTTGGTTAACTAATAGAAATCTTCCTATTTCATCCAGCTTTTCACTCTTTATTCAATTAAAGAGATTTCATGAAGAATTGGAATGGAAAAATTATTTGCTATCTGGTTTCTAAAAATATTAACTTAGCACCCCCTTTCATGTAAAGAAAAAATAAGGAGGACCTATTTTATAAATCTATATGTTAGGCCCTTGCTATTATGCAAGCTAGTATACACAGCAGGGAAGGACAGTTACTAAGTTCATTAATTGACTTCTTTAAATTTCAGCTTCCAAAGGTAATTTATTTAAGTAAGAAGTTCAGCCATAATTACAACCAGTATCTACAAGTAGTTTTTTTCTTTGCATTTCACAGAAATCTCTTCATTAAACAAGTCATAATTTTTCAGATAAAGATATCAATTTTGCAAAGATCTTCAAACTATTCATATTTAGACTGAGGTAAATGATTTCATTATGTAAGTAAATAATTGACTTTTACAATAGAAATACAAATATTTTCTCATTGGTATTTCATCCAATTCCATAGTTTCAAATATTATGTTTATTGTACAATGCCCATGTTTACACAATATTTCTAATTCCTATGTCTCTCCCAAGTTCTAGCTCCCCATTTCCAATTTCCTGCTCATTTTCTATCTGGTTTCCTTACTAGAATCTTAAATATTTGTGTGTGTGTGTGTGTGTGTGTGTGTGTGTGTGTGTGTATGTGTGTCTATATCTATCCATTTATCTCTCTGTCCAAACCAAGATAATTGTCTCTTCCCACAAGTCATTTTTTCATCCTCTCCTTTGGTTAGATGTTCCTCAGTTCTCACTTAATTCTTGTTTCTCCTCATCTTGTCATTTTATAATTAATTCAACTGTGTTATAGTTCTTGCATGGTCCCCATATTTTGGAATTGCATAATCACTAAGTTACATAATTTACTTTTGTCTTTCTTTTTATTCCTGATTTTAATGTATAGATCTTTGAGCATAGAGAGAGGGGAAAGTGATGTTTGTATGTAGAATAGACAAGGCTGGTAATGTAAAGTGGGGAAAAATTTTAGAAGACTCATGAATACATCAGTAGGAAAGAGTTGAGTGATTCAGTAGGGAATTGATAGAGGGATGTCTTTCCTAAGTATGCAATGATTCCCTCATCAGAGCATCTACAAATTAAATGATATTTTTATCAAAGATATAAATTTTTGGACCCCGAGAATAAATTAATTTTTTATATGTAATTTGGTCAAAAAGTTTTAATTACTATAGATTTCCTGTTGATATTCATTCTTTGTTTTTGAAGATGACTAGTGACATCACAGGTGATGACTTGCTGGTGAATTACATTTAAGTGAAGCAATGCTACACAAGTGGTCACCTCACTCTTCCAGAGTCACTGAAATCCAGTGGCAAGGCAAATTCAAGACAACAGATGAAAGACAGGGATGCAGTGTCTGTATGTCTAAACAAGTTCTAAATGTTCCATAGAACCTGCTTCAGTTGCATCATGATTTAGAACAAATTGTTCCCATCTGCCATTCTTATGGCAAAACCTTTACATGCTTGAGCTAGATATTCCCCTCTCAATTCCCTAATGAATAATTCTAACTCCTTCTCAATGTTACATTCAAGCCCTCCAGAAAAAAACTTTTCCCATTCTTCATTACCAGCTTTGTATGTACTACACAGAAACATTATCTAGCCAAACTAGACTTAATTGCCATTGCCTGAATAAGCCACATACCTTATGCTCCATGCTTTTGATTGCAGCATTCTTTCAACCTTAAAGCACACTCTTCAATCTCCAATTAGAATGAAAAACTGTACTGATTTTTAATTTCAATCTAAAAAAAAATCTCTCATGAGCCTTTTCTTAATCCCCTAATTCCAAAACTAAACTCTTGTGACCCTCAAGTTGTTTGAGATTCTTTTTCCCTGTACTTCTCCTACATGGTATTGATCATTTTCTGCCATGTTTATAACAGAATCTTAGGCCTAGAGTTACATGATATTGCAGGAGCCATTTAGTCCAACTCTCTCATTTGACAGATGAAGAAATCAAGTTTGTAGAGATCCATGGGATCATAGCTCTAGAACAAAAGGAATCCTCAGATATCATTTTGTCAAACACTTACATTTCATAGAAGAGGCAAACAAATCACAATAAAAAGGTTGTATTCCAGGACACGGACATAGCAAGTGCCAAAATTATGATTTAGACCATGGTTGTGTGACTTATAGAATCAGTGTTCTTTTCATTATATTACCATTTTCCTTAAAGACAATTGTTAGTGAATATGCCTTGTCTAACTTTTCATATTATAATTTTTTTGTTAGTTTTTTTTTTTTGACAGGGAGGAATGTCAAGGACCATGTCCAACTTCTACTGTGTCCTCCACTTTACTTTGCATATAATAAGCATTCTCTAAATATTGGTCAAATAAAGAAAATTAAACTCAGGAACCAAGAAATTGGAGGGAAAATATGAAGTAGAAATTCTAGCTGCTTTCCAGTATGTATCATTCCAAGAAGCATGGGCAAAACAGAAATGGAGGGAAAAAAGTGCTATGAACCATGATGAAGATGATTAAGGAGAGTACAGAGCAGCTGTCAAAGCAAATATCTAGCAACATTAATAACTTTATAGCTCACCATGAGCCTGACTCAAATATTTCCAAGAAAACAGGAGCCTCGCTGTTGCACAGTATAAGTGAGACTAATTATCAAATGTAGACCCAGAATTTTGTTCATCAGGTACCTTGAGCTGCTGAATTTTTTTTTCCTCATTTCACCCAGGTGGAAAAATATATGTGACTTAATGGAAAAAAAAAACACCCAAAACAAATAAAAGAAAGACAGGCCAATTTTTTTTTTCCATTTATAATTTGGAAACAGAACTGATAAGACACAAGATATGCAGGGTTTGCAACCTGTTATCAAATTTGGGTGAACAAGTTTGGTTAAGATAAAATCCTTGAATTGTAGATGCTTATCGGAAAGTCTGTGTGTGTTTTAAACCTGCTCAGTAGAATATTTAAAATCGATACGAATGGACTTTATAAGGATTTTTACAAGAATTCTGAGAGGTACACTAAAATGCAAGTATTTTATTCTATTTTTTTATTTCTTCCGATCTGTTAGTTTCCATTCCTAATTTAGAAACAGTTAAACAAAATTTTATTCAAGTTGTTTTAGAATCTCCTACTTGGATTCAGTCCTGAGCTCAGGAAAATCCATCTGCCTGAGTTCAAATCTGTCCTCAGACACATAATTTTTAAGACCCTAATCAAGTCACTTAATGCCGTTTGCCTCATTTTCCACATCCATAAAAATAAACTATAGAAGGAAATGGCAAACAACTCTAATATTTATTTCAGGAAAGGTTCATGGATAATTATCCCAATGTGCATTAATTTCTAAAATATAGCACCACTTAAAGGACATTTTCCTTTTTTTGCGTGTGAAGCACATTCTATGAGCTCTTAAAAAGGAGATGGAGAGGAAATATCCCTGTACCAAAGAACAATTTAGGAAAAAAAGAACAAAAAATGAAAGCATATAAAACAATATACATGTTTTGAGGTGGTGTAACAATTATAATATGCATCCCATCTTTTATTGTCTCTTTTCCCTGCCCCAACTTTGCAGTACCATTTTGTGCTAGTTAAGAAAAAAAAAGTCAAATAAAGAGAAAAGTAATAAGAAGGAAACTTGTAGAAAGGGAGCACAATTAAAAAAAAACAGATGAAAATGGAAAGGGAAAGGTGAAATAGTACTCCAGATGAATAGAGTCATGTAAGAGTCAAAGGTACAGAATCCCAATGTCTTTATCATGAAAACTATGAAAATGTTGCCTGGTTAAACTGAACTAATTTTGTTTCTACTGAATCAGTTTAGGAGAGCTGTGCTATGAGTATGAGTACCTTCTTAAATGATCATTTAGGAGAGATACAGCACCATTGAATCTGATTTAAATGATCCCTCTCAGAGTTAAAAGAGCATTAGGATGTCTTGCATGACCCTAGACCAATATGGAATATTCCCCTTTGGAATAGGACACACCTGAACCTGTCTTTTGAGGGTTTAAAAAGGTTTGACATAATTAAGATGGGTTTCAGTTGTCCTATTTGTAGATGGAGTTTGCCATGGTCTCATATAGCAAATGGGAAAGTGGGAGTCAAGAAAGTGGGATCTAAGAATAGGAGAGTAGACAGGCCACTTTGAGTGAGGGTAATCTAAACAACTAGTATATATTGATAGTGATGGGAATTGTTTCATAACATCTCTCTATTCTCTTTGGCATTTTCCTAGGACAGAAGTCTTCATTCCCCATGCTCTGAGCTACTATAATATCTTCCCCAAAGCCTTTTCCACCTAGACTCTTTTCCCCCTCCAATCTAGCCTTAATATCACCAACAACCTAATTTTCTTTATTCATTATCATGTCAATCCTCAACTCAAACATTATCAGGGTTATTTAATCTTAGGGTACAATTTTCCTTATATAAGAAATTAAGAATTTGGGCTATATCATCTCTGAATTTTCTCTTAGATTTTTATCCTCTAATTCATTGTTTGCAGTCCTTCACTAAATGACATCACCCAATATCTCCTCCCTTCCTTTCCAATTCTGCCTGTTTAAAAAAGCTTCTTTAGAAAATACACAGCATTTTATTTTGTATCTTTCTAATATATTTATCATATTATATTATTATTATAATTTTTAACGTTTTGTGTGTGTGTGTGTGTTAACCTTCAACTAAGGTCAAGGAATAAGGTTTTTTATGAATTTTCTGTCAGCTACAGTGGTCTGTTATAATGTACTCTAAAAAAATCAGATGTATAATGAATGTGCATTGAACTGAATAGAATAGAAAGTATAAATCACGGCAATTAATTAGTCATTAGTAATGTACAGCCCTTTTCTAATCTGTCTCTAAATTGCTATCTTTTTAAACATTACTTTCGTAAGATTTGTAATGAGACAACAAAGAATATTCTCACATGAGAAAACTACAAAAGAAAAAGGCATACAAAGTAGGAAGCCAAGTGCCCCAGAAGATAAAAATAATAATGAAGATAATGATGATGATGAAAAATAACTACATGTTGATAGTTTTACAGTATTGCTTTTTTCTCTTTATTATTCAATGATTAGAGGCAATCACTTTGTGGGTAGTGGGTGAGAAAGGAAAATAGTTTGAAATGGAAATTATATAAAAAGTATCAATAATGTATTTAATATAAAAAATAGTAGTCTTCATAGATAATAGATTCAAGAATAACTCATATTCAAGTAGTAAGTCATTTTCTTTCAATTAAGCTTTATCATTT
This sequence comes from Myrmecobius fasciatus, assembly GCA_023553655.1. Taxonomy (NCBI): domain Eukaryota; kingdom Metazoa; phylum Chordata; class Mammalia; order Dasyuromorphia; family Myrmecobiidae; genus Myrmecobius; species Myrmecobius fasciatus. Next base: position 41,036 of record JAJPUD010012538.1, on the reverse strand, counting down.
GTGTGATTTTTTGGGGTGCTCACCATATATATATATTATCTACCAATTCTTCTCCAGAAGAAAGTATATATAATATAAAAGTATAAGATATCTAAGTAATCTAAATAATCTATATGTTTACATGTGAAAAAGTATGATTTCTTTTATTCCTTTATTACTGATAATATGCTTTCCAAAATATTGCTCATAATTTGCTCTTTTTCCTGACTTTGCCTTGAAGTAATAGAATTTTAAAATGTATAGTGACTTAGTTTGAATAGTGTTATTGATTTTTTAAAAACAATTTCCCTTTCATATTATCAGCAATATATATTAATGTTACAATCTGCAATTATTTTTCCTGGTAATATTTTTGGAAATACTTAAAGTGAATATCTGTGTAATTATTCAAAATCAGAATATGTGAGAAGGTAGGAGGAAGTGGTAGAGTGGACAGTGTTTGGGGCTATAATGTATGAAGACCTGGATTTAAACTCTGCTTTCCATAGGGACTGTGTGATCCTAACTCAAACAACATAAAAATTATAATAATAATATAATATGATAAATAAATTAGAAAGATACAGATTCAAAAGTCAAATACTCATTTGACTTTTTTTTTAACTTTTTTTTTCATCTATGATATAGGTAAATAATAATATCTCTACTTTGTTTTTTGGGGAATAAGATAGACACTGTAACCTTACTGCACTATGTAAGTAGAAAACACAAATATCAACTATTTCATTATCTTCATCATCACTGCTGTTATTAGATGGACACTATGGTATAATGGAAGTCTTTCTAAATTTAGGGTCAGGTGCCTGATACATAGTGGAAACATAAATTCTTATCAACTGCATCTGACTTGAGTTAAAATCTTGCCTTTTACATACCCACTTTGTAATCCTGGGCATATTATTTTACCTCTTATTGCCCTAGGAAACTCTCCAAGAATGTAAATGACAAATAAATTGCAAGTCTTATATTGATACTGTGAGTTTCCTAATGAGGAATTCCCCCACGTTGACAAAAATTAGAAATCCAGATGTGCAAATATATATATAATGTATACACACACATACATACACTCACATATATATATACATACACACATATATTGTATACAGATATATATATACATATATATATAGATGTGTGTATGTAAATAGATAATGAATCAGTTCAGGGGTGTAATTGGATGATATATTGAACTACAGTAAAAAAAAAATGAGTTTGAATCTTGCCTCTGAAAATAGTTATGTGAAACTCAAAATGTCACATAAACTCCCAATTTCTCTTTTTTCATATGTTGTAAGGATCAAGAGAGAGTGTAGATAGCTTTGCAAAACTGCACTGTTAGATCTCATCATTATCATGTATTTATATAGTATTATTTATAAAGTAGAATCCCAGGCAATGAACTTCCAAGATCTTTTTTTTATGTCTGTGAACCTCTGAATCCTGTTGTGTACATAAGCACCAGGATAGTTCCTTGCCAATTTTTGTTGGCACATACGGTGACAGAAAAATACCAGTTTGCTGTGGTCTGTTTGTGTATTTGCTTATCTATTCATCTGTCTAGAAAAAAAAAAAAACATGGAGGAACAAAGGACATCAGTTTAACAGATCACAGAGCATAAAAATAGCCCTGAGAAAGATAAACAGAACAAATATTTTGATTCTTACCCAATTAGAAATGTTCTTTATAGAAACTGAAATGTGAAAAAAAATCATATAAGGGGTGGAGAGCTGGGTATAGGAGTTAGATTAAGAGTGAACAACATGCTCTAAGACACAAAACTGGTTCAGTTACAGATAAGAGCTAGTCAAGCCATTTTGATTCCTATCCCAAATCCAAATGGTTTAAAAAGTTCTGATATTTCTTGAACTTTAAAGACAATTGGTTCTTGATTTTTACCAAAATGAATATGAAAAAAAAACTGGATTGAAAATTTAGTGTACTACAGAATTTAAATTTAAAAAATTCTGGACATTATACAGGAAATTATCAATTCACAAGCTCTCTATGTCTGACATATAGACTAAAGAGATTAAGATAGTTGTAGATTAATTTCAAATAAACTTTATCAGATTTGGCTGACTCTAGAGAATGTAGCAAACATCTTCAGCCAAATGTGCAGACTTGTTCTACTGGACCTTTCCAAATAAAACCATCAAATTCAAAAAGATACACACACACACACACACACACAAGAAATTGACAAATTGTGTAGGGCCTTCACTCAATTTTTTTAATCATTCTTTTTTCTGAAATGTGGCAGGATAAAATGATTCTAATTTGTATTTTCATATACAAAGAATCCTTCATTGAAATAAGGAGAAAATATATTTTTTCATTAGTTATTGCAATTATTTGGAGACAGCAGTTAAGAGAGTTAATATTTTAGTATATCTGTGGTCTCACTCAACCACGTCCTTCTGAGATTACATTCCATTTACCCGATGCTTTTTGTTGTTGTCTCACACATTAGAATGTAAGTTCTGTGAGGACAGAGATTGTGATATTTATCTTCCTTTGCATCTCCTGCATTTAGTATATTGCTTACATAGTGAGTGTTGAAAAAATGCTTACTGAGTGATTGATGTTGTAAAGTCTGTAGAGTTGACTTGGGAAGAGAAGGAAAAATACCTCAAACAATATAAAGCAATCTCAATATTTATTATTGGAATTACAAAATGTTTTTCTTTTTTTTTCCCTAAAAGCTCTTTGATAAACAATGTAAATGTTGCTCCATTTACAGAAGCAGAATATTTATCAAGGTGTTGATAATCACATGTTAAAATTCTGCTCCCAGGATTCTTAATTTTGCAAATCAGAAATACTCTAATGATTGGTATTCTTTCACTCCAATATATTCAGCATACATGCAACCTATTAGATAATACTAAGTTGAAGATGTTCATTTAATTGAAGGAAAATAAGTTGAAGAAGCAACATATTTTACCTCCCCACTTTGAGGGGAAAAAAGTGGGGTATAGAAATCCACCTCTTAAAAACTATTGCTTCTTTCAAAAAATTCATTAAATACTATTTATTCTCTAGAGGGGAAAGTGTATTCTTCAGTGTCAGCTAGCTTTGGAATAATTAAAGCAAACAAAAGTTTGGGAATCAGAAAAAGACATATAGTTTTCTTGTTTAAGGAAGGATTATCTCTGAATGTACTGCTAATCTATCTAATATATTTATGGTACCCTTTGGGGGGAAAAGGGATTAGGGGGAAAAGATTAAAGAGATTTGGTAAGTATACCATATACTAGGGAGCTTCTAATGAGATTATTATAAAAAGGATGTCTTATGCACAGATTTGAATGAGTCCAGAGTCTCTAATGAGATAATGTATTCCATCTCCAAAGGTAAGTGATGTCAATTCGGAATAGTGGGAATATTCTTTGGGCTCTGATTAACTCCCAAAATTTTGTCAGAGCCCATATTAGTAGTCAGAATTTCCTGTTTTGACATTTCTGATGTAACAGGAAAGTATGTGTATGTGTATTTAATGCTAAAAGTTCAATGGTGATATACAAGAATTGCCTTTCCATTTATTTCTTACATTCCTTTCCCAAAAGCCCATTCAAAACAAAACAAAGCAGGAGCAGCAACAACAAAACATCCTAAGATCTGAAATTAAATGTTGATGATGGTTGATTTACCTCTTTTCAAATATAAAGGTTTTATTTATCTTTTTTTTTTTAATGAATGTGGAGTTGCATGCAAAGTCTATTCGTTCTGTTCATCTGATGCGGGATGCCTAGAGCCACAGGATATGGTGATTATTAGATATGCCTTTCCAAAGAGGAAATAGTCAGACAAAAATGGTCTGCCTGAAGTTACAGTTTATAGATTGGGAAAGACTCAGACAATTAAGATATGGAGATACTTAGGGCAAATTACTTGCAATCAAGCTGCAGCTAAATGAGCTTCTTGATGAGGAAGCCAAATTTATGTTGTTTCGAACCAGGAAGAAATGTTAAAGGAGTTGAAAGGTGAGCAAAATGTTAGCACAACTGGATCCAGATAGGTTGAAAAAAAGAAGTTATAAAGACCCCTAAAACCACTGCTTTGGGGGGAATACACCCTCTCTCTCTCTCTCTCTCTCTCACTCTCTCTCTCTCTCTCTCTCTCCCTCTCTCTCTCTGTCTCCTCTCTCTGTCATCTCTGTCTCTTTGTCTGTCTCTCTCTCTCTCTGTCTCCTCTCTCTGTCATCTCTGTCTCTTTGTCTGTCTTTGTCTCTGTCTGTCTTTCTATCTCTCTCTGTCTTTATCTGTCTCTTTTTCTCTCTCACTCTTTGTTTCTCCCTGTCTCTCTCTCTCTCTCACACACACATATGCCCTTAAAGAATACTTGTAACTTTAGATAATTTCTGAATTTTCAAGTATAAGTGCCAGACCCTTTTGTTACCAAGTCATTAAGATTATAGAACTTGAACTGATCATGTTTGTGTTTACTCTTCAACTTGTTATTTACCACTAAGATTTCATTTGATTAAAAAAAAAACCTTGTTTAAACAATAAACAAATGTAATGGCCCTCTTTGTCCTTTGTCCACCAGTAACTATCTCTCTGCAGGTTTCTGAGTGGATTCTGAAAGGATCTATTTCATAATGAATGCAGAATGTCATGCAAAGAATGGAAGACATGGGAGGCTTCAGATGGGAAATTTCACATTTTTCTTTCTTTCTTGCTCGAGATATATTTTTTGCATTCAGCTTTGTATGCATCAATTTCATTGAAAGCAGGCTATTGTCTACTTATATCTGTCTAAATGGATTGATTTTAAAGACTTTATAATTTTGAAAAGGCATTAAGGAAGACTATCCTTCATTCCCATTTCTGTTGCTCATGAATGTTAGCATAAACGAGGTAGACAAAAGCAAGGTATAATAGGGATTCTTATTGGCAGTCAGTCAGTACAAGTATATGTAGAAAGAGATAATATTCTGCTGACATTTTCCCTTATCTTGATTCCTTCTATGCTTTTATGCATAAAATTTTGCATGAACAGCATTTGAAAAACAAAATTAACAACTTTTATTTGAAATGGACCAAAAAAAAAACCTCATTTAAATAATTCCCTTTTGGAAGAAAGAAAGCAGTACTCAATATGCAAGAATCGACAAGATTTGGAAAAAAAAAAACATATACATGTAGAAGAATAAATGAGAATGCTGAATTTTCTAAGTACCATTGGGTTTTCTGTGTTAGTGTAGCAAAACATCACCACCCAGGTCTATACTACATAAGAAGGCAGACCACTGGCAGGTAAGCAAGATTTTGAGTGAATAACGTTGTACCTATGACCCCTTTCAACTTGGTAAATCTCCCTTTACAAACTCTAGGTCATCCTACAGACAAATGTCCAAAGAAAAATTCTTTACTAGTAGTCCAACTTTTGCCACTGTTTTTTAGTTATTTTTTTTCTCCCCAGTAAATTGCATTTTAAAGAATTTCATAGCTGTAAGGCCTTTAGACAGAACTTTGCCATCACCCTTTCATGACACATAAATCCCTTCTATAATTGACAGTAGGATAAAGGGCTTTGGATTGTAGGAAGAAGACCTGAGCTTGAATCCTCAGCTTTCCCATACACAACCTATATTGGGATTGGGCAATTTAGTTAATCTCATTCTACCCTCAGTTTATTTGTCTATAAAATGAGAGAATGGGGCTCCAGCATCTCTGAGTTCCTTTCCAGCAGTCAATCTGTGATCCAGTAATATTCCAAAGACACCTTAAACCTTCTCCTGAAGACCTCAGCTGATAAGAGAATTCATTGATTGTGAGATGGCCCCATCAATGGTTTTAAACAAATCTAGCTGTTAGGAATTTCCTTCTAATGTCTAACTGAAATCTAATACTCTGCTATTTCTAATTTGTAGGGTCTAGATGAGTGTGTCTAGTCTCTCTTCCACATGATATCACTTCAAAGCAATAATAATCAATAATGGTAATAATAGAAAGCATTTATACATATCACTTAAAGGTCTGCAAAGAGCTTTAAAATGTCATGTTTTATCTTCACATCAATCCTGGGAGATAGGTGCAATTATTTTCTTCATTTTATATATGAGGAAACTAAGAAAGACAGAAATTAGGTGAGTTCCCCAAATTCTCAAAACTAGGGTAAAACTGAATTCTGTTAGAGAACAATTAAACTGATCCCTTTAAAACTTTCTGCTCAGGCTAAATACTCTCCATTCTAGGTGGTCTCTTGTGAACATGTTTCAATTTGTGGATGTCCTTTTAAAACTGCTAACAATTTCAAGATAAGAACATAGTGCTGCAGACAGGATTTTATACAACACTGAGTGCAATGGGTTTCTGGCCTCATTCACTTTAAATACTTAGTGTAGGCTAATAACACAAGCATTTTCTTACTATCTTGATTATCAAATTATTCTATGAAAGTATATTGAACATGCTATTTTTTCAGATGTCCTGAATCTCTCTCTGGCAGCTTGCATACTGTTTGTATGTCTGAGGTTGTAAATTTAAATTGGAATTAACATTTATTCCTACTCAATTTCATCGGCTAAAATTTGACCTCATGTTCAAATTCACTGATATTATTTTGGAACCTGACAATTTTGTCCAATTATTGTTTTCAACTTCTTTTCACCCACAAATTTAAACACATTAACATTTTTATTTTCCAAAAGCATTAATGAAAGCCATTGAGTAGATCATAGATAAGGTGAGAAATTAAACTTGAGGACTTTTCCAGGTTGACATTACAACTAATATTCTTTAATGATGAACATAGAAGTAGTGCTGAATCTACCTGTGGATCCTACAAGTCTACTTTTTGTCCACAAGGATATTATAAGAGATTATCAAATGTTTTCTTGAAAGTCAAGTGTATAGGATTTGAATACCAACTGGCCTCTTAGGATTTGTAATTCAGATGGATAAGCATTATTCTCAGCCTGAGAGCAGTTCCAAAATATTGTGATCTACAAAATAGATAATTTTGATTATATTAAGTTAAAAAAAAGTTTTGTACAAACAAAACTAATGCAGACAAGGTTAGAAGGGAAGCAATAAATTGGGAAAACATTTTTATATTCAAGGGTTCTGATAAAGGCCTCATTTCTAAATCTATATAGAATTGACTTAAATTTATAAGAATTCAAGCCATTCTCCCACCAAATGAAAAATGGTCAAAGGATACAAACAGAAATTTTTCAGATGCAGAAATTGAAAGCATTTCTAGCCATATGAAAAGGTGCTCCAAATCACTATTGATCAGAAAAATGAAAATTAAGGCAACTCTGAGGTACCATTACACACCTCTCTTATTAGCTAAGATAACAAGAAAAGATAATGACAAATTTTGGAGAGGATGTGGGAAGACTGGGACAATGATACTGTATTGGTGTATTCAGTCTTTCTGGAGAGCAATTTGCAACTATGCCGAAAGAGTTATCAAACTGTGCATACCGTTTCATCCATCAGTGTTTCTACTGAGCTTATATTCAAAAGAGGTCTTAAAGGAGGGAAAGGGACCCACATGTGCAAGAATGTTTGTGACAGCTCTTTTTGTAGTGGCAAGAAATTGGAAACTGAATAGATGCCCATCTGTTGGAGAATGGCTGAATAAATTATGGTATATGAATGTTATGGAATATTATTGTTCTATAAGAAATGATCAGCAGGACGATTTCAGAGAGGCCTGGAGAGACATGCATGACCTGATGCTGAGTGAAATGAGCAGAACCAAGAGATCATTGTACATGGTAACAAGATTATTATGATCAATTATGACGGATGTGGCTGTCTTTAACAATGAAATTATTTAGATTAGTTACAATGATCTTGGGATGAAGACAGCCATCCACACCCAGAGAAAGGACTGTGGAAAATGTGATTCAAAACAAAGCATTTTCACTCTTTTTGTTGTTTTATGCTTGCATTTTATTTTTTCTGATTTTTTCCTGTTTGATTAGATTTTTCTTGTGCAGCAAGATAGTTGTACACATATACATGCATATATTGGATTTAACATATATTTACCCATGTTTAATATATGTTGGATTACTTGCCATCTAGAGGAGAGGCTGGGGGAAGGGGGGAATTGGAAGACAAAGTTTTGCAAGGGTTAATGTTGAAAAATTATTCATGCATATGTTTTGAAAATAAAAAGCTTTAATTTAAAAAAAAGAGATAATAAAAGGGGAAAACCAAAAAAAGAAAGAAATTGGTGATCTTTGGTAAAGAAGGCAGAATTAAGTCATATCCTAGAATATTTAAAGAAACTCAGAGAGTCTATGGGAGACAACAAGAGAGGAAAGAAAGGGAAAAGCTAATTGAGTTTCAGCAACAATGGAGGTCTACTTCCTAAGTTTCATCTTGTCTTAATGATCTAAGCCAGAAAAGAAAAGAAAAACCAAACAGCAATAGCATAGCAAAAATAAGCAAAAGTTTAAAAAAAAAAAAAGGAAACTCATCAGTTATCCACTATAATGCACAGTACACAGGGAAAGCAATTTACCGTTATATATGCTATTTGGGACTGGTAGTATAGGAATAAGACATACTTATCAAAGCATGTAATCAAATTTTGTTGACTATCCAACAATATAAACATCAAACTCTTGTAGAAACAAGATATTATACAAAACCACCTAATTCCTATAGATTTTTTGTCTCTCTGTCTATCCAGAGGTTACATGTCAACCTCCATGGTGGCACTTCAGCAAACCCCCATCAGACAGTGCTGTTCTTTAGTGAACAAGGGATGTTAACATTGCCAAATTTGAGAATCTGTCTGCTCATGATCTAAGAACAGACTGAAGGCTGGGTTCTATAGTGGAATTATAGGCTTTCACTAAAGTTATTTACAAATTTCACCTAATATTTGGTTGGTTTCAAAGCTAAGGTGATTAGCAAGTATTTGTTAGTTATCTATGATATTTGGGACACATATTAACAGTTGTTTACCATATCTGATATACATAGCTATATTATCAGTGATTGTTTACAAAATCCAGAAAACATACACATATCATCTGTGGTTGTGTACCAAATTTAAGTCATCTATACATTATAACTATCTGTTTTTTCTTAATTTGGGGAATTAATGTCAGTACCAAAATATACCACTCAAGTCCTAATCATTTTATTTTTTAAGGAAAAACAACTTATGCAACAGCTATTTAGTCTCAAAATGGAATTTTCCATCTTAAGTTAAGATACTTATTGCTACTAATTCCATAATTTATTCTTGTAGTTATCAAGGATGACATATAATTAAGAAAAAAATAACCACTTAAATGATCAATGTAGTCATTGCATGTATACTATGTTTACATTATTTTAGACTGAAAAATACAATATAAACATATTAAGAAAACATCTTACTTCCATTTGAAATATATAAAAAGGACAAAAATGTATGTCCCTCTCTTCTTTCAAATAAAGTGCATAGTAGATGGCATTCATCACATTCCAAGTCATCAGATTTTATATCACTCTGAATACTTCTTGTCACTAGTATGAGAGAGGAAGAGTTGTACATGGAAAAACAATCAATTAAAAAGGAATATAGCTCAGCAAATCTCTGTTATGTGTATGTGAAATGTCTTGAGAGGACCTGAACTAATTTATCAGGTCCACTTGCTTTCTTGATGGAATTAATCCATGATTGGGTGTGGGGAGATTTGTTCCACTATATATTGGTTCCTCCAGTAATGTTCTGGGGTTTTTGTGGGGGTAAATCATGAATGAAAGATAGTATTCTAGTTTTATGCTCATCTGCAAGTATGGTATTTTTTTACCCCAAAGTCTATTATTTAATTGCCTAATTTTGGTTTTAACAGCTTTTTTTCCAATTGGTAGCCTTTGTTTCCCCTAAGAATTCCTTATCATGAGTGTTACATATTCTATTAAATCTTTTATCCCCACTGCTTGAGCATCATATACTGAATGATACCTTCACATAATTTCTTGGACTTCAGACCAATTTTTATCTTGTGAATTGTAGAGGGATTCTTGATTGCTCTTAATCATTATAGACTAACCAAAATATATTATTAACAATTTAATCCTTCTATAATAAAGTCAGTATTTGTTTATATTCAGTGAGGTACAAATCCTAATCTTGTATTTATACAAATCCCTGCTATACACTGCCTAATTAAGGTTTTACAAAGGGAAACAAAGCAATCTACTTGCCAGGCTGTTCCTCCAGGATGACCTTGAGTGAGTGATAGATTCAGGTAACAGTTTCAATAATAGTTTAGCTTTTTGGCAAATCAGAAAGAGCAGCATAATGGATGATACTACTCTTTTGCCCTTATCTTCTTTTTAAGTAAGATTTGGTGAACTTTTTAAGTATCCTGTTTTCTCATGGCCTCATTTGACTATGAATCTGTGTGATTCCTTTCACTATCTTCCTTTTTCTTCATTAATTTGCTAATGGAATTTTCTTTCTCCTTCCACTTTGTCTCATCTAACTTCTATTAGAATGGATTGCAATGTGTCCAGTCTAAATCAATTATTATTCTTGCATCAGCTCTTTCTCCCCTAATTCCTTGACTGAAACCTCATTGTTGTTCATTGTCCAATTATTATTAATCCACTTAGCTAACCACACAACTAAATGTCAAGGTTTTTCTAATTCCTTCTTATGATAACCAGCAACATGACCCCATAATTCAATATGTTTTATAGAGTTTCTATCTCATTCTCCAACAATTTGTATCCTAGTAGATGGGCTGAGAGTGAAGATAGCCACTTCAATTCTGTAGAAGAGCTGCCCAGGAATGAGACAACACTTTGGTCTGTCAATCTTTTTTCTTGCCAAATTCGGGACCACTTAGCAAGGAATATGCTTATGCTAATGATATCTCATTCTGGGAGCTTAAATGGCATGTCAGCAGTATGCATCACTGCCTCTTCATGAAGATGAATCAATTCTGTTCCCTCAGGATTTGCTCTGTTGATTATAAGACATGTCCACTTAAACACCAAGTGGTGGCTATCTTCACAAGATTATCAAAGATGACTTTGGCCCATGTTAGTATAGCAAGTCATGTTCATTTGAAGAAGAAACTTGTCTGGATTTGCCATTTGCACCAATCTTTGAAACAAATGATGGCAATTTCATCCTTTATTCTTTTTCACAACATCTCTTGTATGTTTGTCTATTAATGGATAGGTACAAACATAACTTAGAGCCTAGAAATCAAATCTGTACTTGAAAGTTAACTTTGCCATCTAAAGACTCTAAAATATAATGATTTTATTAGTAACTTTCCAACTAATAGTAACTTCATGAAGTAGCAAAAGAAAAGAATAACAGTTTCAAAGGGACATTACATTGCACTAGCCTAAAATGTATGAAAATTGCTTTAGCCAGTTATGGCTTATCAAAACTGGAATAACGGATGCATGGAGGAGAGAATGAATTGGACAAACAAACCCTCCATGGTGATATACACGACTACCAGTGTTTCACAAATGTACTCAGTGTGAATTTCTTTGAGCCAATGGTTTAGTAATACAATAATCTGCGTGGGAAGTAAGACAATGGCACAGAAGGCTCCTTGGATTCTTCCAAGAAATCTAGTGAGGTTGCACTTTTCCTGACTCTTCACCATGCTTCATTCTTGTGCACTGACAGAAGAAATAAGGTTTTCCTTTCATGAACCCTGCTGTTCTTAGAGGACTTCCTGCAAGTTGGGGTCTGCTTCTAAAGAGAGGAACTCCATATGACTTGTGAGGTGAGGATAAGTAAAGATTAAATGCTTTTTACACATGCATGAATTTATTTCTATTTCTCACCAGATGAAGTGGCAAAGATTACCTTGTTAAGTCATTTGAACAACTCAAGGACTGTATGCATTGGATGCCTTCTCTTTATTACATGAAATTAGTTGCAAAATGTCTAACTTACTAACCTCCATTGCCAATCAGTTTAGATGAAATCAATCAGTTGAGCGAAATTTCATTATGAGGATTATCACTACAAGAACAACACATCATAATTTTCATTCTTCCATTTGGCATTTAAAGCCAATCACATTCTGCTTCTAGCTTCCCTTTCCAGATTTATCCATTACTCTCCTTCCTGAACTCTAGGTTTATTTGCTAATCTTTACATGCAATATTGCATCTCCCAGCTTCTATCTCTATGCTCCTACCAAAACCATGCCTGAAATGCATTCCCTGCTAACATCCTCCTCTTAGAATGCTTCCTTCAAAGAGCTCAAGAACTACCTACTAAAGAATGCCTTTTTCTCCTCCCTGGATCTAGTAGTAAACCTCTTTTCCTCCTCCTACCTCAACACAAATGCAACCTTAGAAAAAATTAAATAAATAACATTTAATTTGTATAAATTTTGTATTTTTATTATGTGTACATGATATGTATTCTCTAATAAGGTGCAAACTCCTTGAGTACAGAGAATATTTTATTTTTTTTGTATCCCCAAGCCTAAGGATAGCTCTTCGCATATCAAAATTACTTAATAACTATCTTTTGATAAATAGATGTATTGACCAGTTAATGTTCAGAATTTACTTCTAAAAATTGCAAAGTTGAAATTTGTCTTCTGTTCTGTCTGCTTTCATTTTCTGGATACTATTCTCCAACCTGTTAAATCATTTGTCTTTTCAGAAGGTCAGTCAGAATTTGTCCACTAAGACTCCCTTTTTCTGTTCCAAAGATGATTATCAGTTATGGCTCTTCATAATCAAGATTGCTTTCTTTACTTCCTTTTGCCAGTGATTTTTTTTTCACTTAAAACCTCATCTTTAATTATGGAATGAAAGGTTTGTCAATTTAAGAAAAAATAGCTAACACTTTAATGTTACCATTTTTTTTTCCTTCCTCACATAACTTTAACCTAACAATGAGCTTTTGAAGTAGTAACTTTAACAGTGTTTCATAGATGAAGAAAGTGATATTTGGAGAGGATTGATTTTTTTTCATGATCAGACATTAAGTCTTGAACCCAGATTTTCCTAACCCCAGGTCCATTATTTTATCCCTTATGTTATATATGTTCTTAATGTAAAACTCTGGTTGGTATATGGGAGATATTTCACAGAGTAAGAAAAATCTAAAAGATACTGTCCCCTTGTTGGACAAAGACAGGCATCTGTGAAGTTTCCATTAAAAATCTATAAAACAGAACTGAATACCAAGTTCTCTTGAAGGAATTGGCAACATTTGAGCAATGCATTGAAGAATAGGTGGGATTTCAATAAATATCTTGGAAGGAAATATTGTTGGAAAAAGTATAATTTGTGGGATCACATATGTTGAAGAAAAATATATAGGGACAGAAAAATTAGAATTTATACATGTATACATACTCACATATAACATGTGTATTTATCATAAATTATGACCAAATCTTTAATATGCTTACTTAGCACCACAACTTCAATATTTCCCAAATCCAATTATCTTTGATCACAAAACCTCTTCTTGCTCTAGTTAGTCAAAGTTAATGATTCACTTGCACAGATTGATAAGAATACATTCATTTTTAGATCTGGTTTTGTTCCTGTAACACCAGCAGTTTTCCTCTTCTTCTTATCATATAATGATTTGCTATAAATCACATTATTGCTTTGCAGTTGATTAAACTGAAAAGGGAGCTTAAGTAGCCAGGTTAGAACTATAAATGGAGGTATATGTTAAACTCAGTTGCTGTATTGATTAGTTTTGCTGAACTTCTTTTTATTTTTTTTTTCTCTCTCCCTTTCTTATACATAGTTTCAGATATTATCTTTCTATGAAGGAGAGGTAGGAGGGAGATATAAATAAAAATGAAATAATATGAAATAAAACTTACCACTAATATAAATATATCGAGAGAGAGAGAGAGAGAGAGAGAGAGAGAGAGAGAGAGAGAGAGAGAAATGGATAGACAAAGTTAAAAAAATAGATATAGATAACCTCAGTTTGAGATCAAGAAGAGGTAACTTTTTTGGTCACTTAAATAAAATAGGAATCTTTATGACTTACAATTGCTAGGGGGAAAATGTCAGTTCATTTATTTATTCATATATATTTGTCAATCTAATAAAATAAAGTGGGCTTTAATTATCAAAAATTGCTTACAAATAGTAAAAGTGGTTAATAATTAACTGAATAAATTCAGAAAATTATGCTATCTTAGAAAATTATATTTGAAAATCCATTCATTATTAGTATAGTGAACTCTTATATTGCTCAAGGAAGTTATCGGATAACTAGATTTTTATTATAAGTTTGAATTTAGAAGATATAGATGTGCAGTAATGGTCAGCTTTGGCTTCAGGAGCTAGTAAAGAACTCTTTATCAGTTTTGAAGATACACATAATGACTTTTAAAATCAGCATTTTATTCTCTCTATCAAATCATTACAAGGGGACAATTCTTTAGTCTTCAAATCAGTAACCCATTCATTATTTTCCAATCAATCATATTTTTAAGAAGATGGATAAAAGTTCATTTCTAGTCTTTCCCAACTCTCCATGTTTCTCTTCTCAACTACAAGAAGACTGAACATTTTGTAAATGATTTAATAATAATAAAGTCTTATATTACATTATTCCAATCAGAAAAAAGATGCCAAAGTTAATGATTCACTTGCATATATTGATAGGAACATATTCATTTTTAGAGCTGGTTTTGTTTCTGTAACACCATCAGTTTTCCTCTTCTTTCTATCACATGATTTGTTACAAATCATGTTATTTCTTTGCAGTTGATTAAACTGAAAAGGAAGTTTAAGTAGCCAGGTTAGAATTGTAAATGGGGATATTTTGATTCACTTATCAAAGTTCTATAATCTATACAGACCTTTTTAAATTAGATGACATTGTTAAGTATTTATAGGAATGATAGAATGTAGTGTTTAAGCAGATAGCATGGAATGCCATCATTTTATATAAGTGTTGGAGGAAGAAAATAGTGATATTCTGTTTTCAGGAATGGATCACCTTTGCTTAATTTATATTTTGGACCCATTTCTATTAATCTTTTTGCCTTAATTAAGTCCCTTGCAACTTGAATAAAACTATGAGCAATTATAATATCTCCCAATGAAGTATGCCTCTGTATTACTTATATTAAGAAAGGATATAAAAATTGCCTGAATATTTATAGTAAAATTAAAACAACCCAGAGATGATACTAATTTCTTCCTTGGGGAGAAAAAGACAACCCTTATATGGATCAGACTTGAAACCAGAAGATAGAAATAACGTCATCAACAATTTTTATTTTGATGCTAATAGCCACTCACACTGCCCTATTGTCAATAATGCAAGTAATGGTGCCATAGTACTTTAGACATAATGAATACTTAGTGTATATTTGTCAAACTGAATGTTACTATGGAAAGGGAAAACTCAAAAGAGAAAAAAAGATACCCATGGTAAGGGAGAGGACAAAGAGGGATAAATGCTTTACTTTTAGCATGGACTGAGATTTTTTTCCCATTCCCTCTCATTCAATTTAGGCAGACTTGGGCAATTTGTGCAATTTAGAAGGAGGAATGATGCTACAGAGTTGTGCAAATAAATCTAAAGACTGCTTGATGGAAAATTTCCCCATATTAGGAAGGGGTAAATTTTATTTTATTTTTTCTCATTTTTTTAAAGCTTTTTATTTTTCAAAATATATGCATGGACAATTCTTCAATATTAGCCCTTGCAAAACCATGTGTTCCAATTTTCTCTCCTCCCACACCTTCTAGATGGCAAGTAGTACAATATATGTTAAACATGGTAGAAATAAATGTTAAATCCAAAATATCTACACATAATTTAAACAATTATTGTGCCGTACAAGAAAAAAAAAGAGAAGCAAAATGAAATGCAAGCAAACAACAAAAATAGTGAAAATGCTATGTTGTGAACCACACTCAGTTCCCACAGTCCTCTCTCTGGGTGTAGATGGAGCTCTTCTACTGAACATTTGGAACTGGTTTGAAACATCTCATTGTTGTAGAGAGCCATGTCCATCAGAATTGATCGTCATATTGTCTTGTTATTGCCGTATACATTGATCTCTTGGTTCTGCTCATTTCACTCAGCATCAATTCATGCAAGTCTCTCCAGGCCTCTCTGAAATCATCCTGCTGGTCGTTTCTTGCAGAGCAATAATATTCCATAACATTCATATACCATAATTTATTCAGCCATTCTCCAATTGATGGGCATCCATTCAATTTCCAGTTTCTTGCCACTACAAAAAGGGCTGCCATAAACATTTTTGCACATGTGAGTCCCTTTGCCTCCTTTAATATATCTTTGGAATATAAGCCAGTAGAAACATTGCTGGTCAAAGGACATGCACAGTTTGATAACTTTTTGAGCATAGTTCCAAATTGTTCTCCAGAATGTTTGGATCCATTTATGATTCCCTCAGCAATGTATTAGTGTCCCAGTTTTCCCACATTTGTCATTATCTTTTACTGTCATCTTAGCCAATCTGAGAGGTTGTGTAGTGGTATCTCATAATTGTCTTAATTTGCATTTCTTTGATCAATAGTGATTTAGAGCACCTTTCCATATGACTAGAAATAGTTTCAGTTTCTTCATCTGAAAATTTTCTGTTCATATACTTTGACCATTTATTTTTAAATTTGAATCAATAGAAATGAGGTTTTGATGCAAACCTTTGAATGTAAAAATATTTTCCCAATTTATCACTTCCCTTCTAATCTTGTCTGCATTAGTTTTGTTTGTACAAAAACTCTTTAACTTAATATAATCAAAATTATCTATTTTGTGATCAAAAATGATCTCCAATTCTTCTTTGGTCCAAAGTTGAAGGGCTAAATTTGAGCTAAGAAATTGCTGACAGTTTAAAAAATAGTAATAATTTCAATGAGTACTAAGTCAAATGAATAGTTCCTTTAGGTGTGAGATTTTATTCTAAATTCTAAATATTAAAGATGGAAATGACATCAGGGTATATGGTCACCATAATATAACCTGGGATTTTATATATTATATATGTATATATAAAACACCATAATACAACTCAGTTTTCTATTTTTATTATATAACATGCAGATGCATATGTGATATATATGTATATATATACATATTTATATACATATATCTAAGTATACAGACCTGTAATAACAATGATCATTCCTCTGAAACTAGAATCTTAAAGGGTTAGCTAATCCTGGAGTTGTTAACTTGGGGTGTACAGATCTAAGTGGATATGTTTCAGAAGGTCAATGGAATTGTCTGAAAAAAATATATTTACTTTAAATAGCTTCTACCTGAAATTTAGTATTTCCATCAATTATGAAAGCAAACAACAAAATATACTTGGAGGGGGGTCCATACATTTCACTAGGTTCCAAAAGTGTCCATCTAACACACATACAAACACATGAATACATTTCTTTCTGATCTAGCTCAATAACTTTATTTTAAAGATTAGTAACCTGAAGCTCTGTCATTATACAATTTGCCCAGGATGACATCACAGGAAGTAAAAATCAAAATGGATACATGATTTAGACTTAAATTGTTATATCATAAGCAAATTTGTGGAGCACGGAAGAAAATCCCTGTGATATCTATCTATAGGAGAAGAATTCTGGACCAAACAAAACATGAAGAGATTTATGGATAATTTTTATTATATTTAATTAAAAAGTACTTGTACAGCCAAGAGAAGAAGGAGAAGAAGAAGAGAAGGAAAAGGAGAAGAAGAAGAGAAGGAAGAGGAGAAGGAGAGGGAGGAAGAGGAGCTGGTAGAAGAGGCAAAGGAGGGACAGGGAGGAAAAGGAGGAGGAGAAGGAAGGGGAAGAGGAAGAGGAAGAAACAAAAACAAGAATATCAGTCAGAATTCAAGCAGGCTTTTATATACAAAATCAGCACTCTGAATACTGTACCACATTTCTCCTAAAGTCTACCAGACTAACTAGAAAAAAAATAAAAATCCTTGTTCTGAGCAGGCCCTTCCTTATATGGTCAAAAATTAACACATCAACTGGGAAAAGGAAATGATCTTAGCAAATGGAAAGGAATCCTCAGCACTTGTACAATTTCTAGAGAAGAAATGAATGAGTAAGAGAACTATGTCTATTGCTAAAAGAGGAGAATTCTTGAGATTTTTCTTCATGGTAGCAAAACTGAGAAAAATGTCAAAGACCCTCCCATGCCCACCTGATTAGCAACATGAAAGCACATTTTAGCCAACAGACAATTGTGATGCAGCACTGTACAAAGGGAAGAACGGTGGATTTAAAATCACAGGTCCTAGATTCAAATCTTGCCTTTCACACTTACTACTTCTAGGACCTTAGGTGCTTAACTTCTGCAGACCTCATTTCCTGGTTTTTAGAGATCCTATGTGATCCCTAAGGTCTTATCTACCTCTATGTCCATGATCCTCTGATTTCCAATAAGAGAGAGAACTACATATAGGGAGCTTTTTAAAGCTATTGTAGAATTGTGGAAGAAATAATAAAAGAATGAGAAAACTATTAGGAAAAAGCTAACTGAAAAGAGGACTACACAAATGAACTCTAACTGTGGAAGGCAATAAGCATACTTTAGATAAGACCAGGAAGCTACAAATCAAATTCACTTTGAGGAACTATGGTAAGAGATTCATTTACATATTGACATACATCTTCAAGGAAATATATACTTATTAAAAGCCTTCTGCTTGGTTTTTGGGGGATTTTTTGTTTTGTTTTGTTTTTTTGAGAATTCTGTTTAAGACTCTCTCTCACTATGTTCTAAACACTTCAGAAGTTTCTTCCTTGCTTTCAGAAAGGGAAGGTGGGCATTGTTTTCTGTCATTCGGTAGGTCAATTTTCATTAGACAAGCACCTAAATTTTTTTCTTCAATACTTAGCATAAACTCCTGACACAAATTAAGCACTTAATAAATTCTTGTTGACTCTTGCATTATTTACTCTGTAAATGAAAAAAATCAAGACAAAATATTATGCAACCAAATGGAAAAACCTCAAGACTTTTTCCTTTGGGATATGTAATAGGCTTACATTACCAATAGAATGCCATACCTATTTGGAACAAACATTGGAGTTCAATTGCTTAATTTTTTTTTTCTGTCCCACCTGTATCATATATGGTCACACTAAAGGAAGAAGCATCTGTGAACTTACCATGGGTTAACCTAGATCACTTGTGGTAGTGATGATAGGTCATTCTGCTAAAAGCACCCTATTTCAGAAATAGATTTCATGTGCTCACTCAATGTTAGGTCTGTATCTAGCATATGGGACAGTCCTAGACCCATGAAAAAAAGTGGATTTCCTTCCCCTTTTGAGCTTTGTTGCCAAATAGACACATGCAAGAATCAATAGAGTCTATAAGTGCTCACTAAAAAATAGACAGTATTCATCAGCAATAATATGTAAGATTACAGTATATAATATAATATGGGGAAAACTAAGAACAGAAAACAAATGTTCTTAGGAGCTAGAAGATATTAAAAATAGGATGAAAAGAAAAAAAATAGGCTTTTCTTAATTCTAAATGCCCTTTATCCAATATTTGATTCATGAGAGGTAGCAATAAATCTTTCCCTGTCCTAAGAAAATCACAGATATCTTCCATGGGTTTCTGAACTTTAAGATACTCTATATACACTACCATATTTCAGTTTTAAGAATACTAGGCTCAGATATTTTGATACATTTTTTATCAAGAGGGATAACCTTTATACAAGGGAATAGTATTATTATTAAGAATCTGTCAAAGCATCTAATTTTCCAACAAATATTTCTCTTAAGTAATTGCCAAAAATGGTTCAAATCACCCCAAAGTGTCAATTTTATTTCTCCTTGTTCCCATTTATGTTTAAAGTGTTCATTCTTCTAGATGTCCTTAGGCATATGTTATCCAAGGTAGACGACTCTTCCTGACAAGTTTTCAATTAAATCAAGGAAAGGATGAAGATCCCAGGACCCTTTCAACATGTATAAGGAAATAGAGTGTTTTTCACATTTTTCAAGGATATAAAATTTCACTGCTAGGAGTTCTCCCTCCACTGATGCAAATTACAATCCCTCTGTATCTTAGTAAACAGTTTTCATGGATGACCATTTCTGAAAATAAACATTTCTTTTTGCCCCAACCTCTAGTGATGAATTTCTCTGTATTTATTTAGATTATGTTAGCTCTCTTGAAAAACACAACTGATCTAAAGGTATATATCGTTTTGATTTTTCTCTCCCAACATGATTCATGAAAAAAATTGTATTTAAAAATTAGTATATATGGAAGAAAAGAATTGAAGAATTACCAAATTATTTGTCAAGTCAAATAAAAGTAGTAGAAGGAAAATAAACTTTAAACAAATGTGAGCAAAAGAAGCAAATTATTAACAGCTTGGTGAAAGTGGCATAAAAATGGAAGAAAATAGCATCCTAAAGAACAGAATTTTTCAAGATGGGAAAAAATTGGAAAAAAAACTCACTGAAGAAAATGATTACTTAAAAGTTAGAACTATGTAAAGGTAAATTGATGGCCCCATGAGACATCCAAGAACGGAAAAAAAATAGAAGAAATGTAAAATATCTTATCAGAGAAACAAGTGACCTTGAAAATGAATAAATTTAAGAATTGCTGGACCATCTGAAAGCAATATTCAAATAAAGATATTACACATATGCATGCTACATATAATTTTTCAAAATATTTTCAGGAGAAGCTACACCAATATCTTTGTTTTTTTTTTTGTTGTTGTTGTTGTTTTTTTGTTTTTGTTTTTGTTTTTTTTTACACCAATATCTTTGAACCAGAAAGGAAAATAGACATTTTAGAATCTATTGATTATAAACTTCTGAAAGAGGTCCCCAAATAGAAATTCTCAGAATTATTAAAGCCAAATTTCAGAGCTCCTAAGGAAAAGAGATGTCCTGGGAGAAGGGACAGTATGCGTGATGAAAATTATCACACATTAAAGAAGTACACAAAGAAGATCTTTTATGGTAGAGAGCAAAAGCATGAGGAATAAGGGAGGTCACACTTGGAACTTTCTTATCTCCAAATTATTTCAAAGATGAAAAATACATAAACACATTTTCAGTTGATTATAAAAATTTATTTTATCCTGCAGTGAAGTAGAAAGGGGAGAAAAAAAGAAGGGGAATTAATAAAAAGGCAGATTAAAGAACCTAGTGATCAGAATCCAAATGGACTTTAGAGGTGGGACAAGATAAAAATGGATAGAGAAGGACAAATGGAAGAAAATAGGATGGAGGGAGCAACTAGTAATCAAAACTTTGAATCTGAATGGAATGAACTCACACATAAAACTGAAGTGAAGAATAAAAAAAAATTAAAATCCAGAATCCAATAATATTTGGTGTGTGTGTATGTATATAAATATAGACAGACAGATAGATAGATAGATAGAGATAGAAATATAGGTACAGACCTACAGAGAAATACACATAATAGTTAAAAGAAGGCACTGCAATAGAAAAAACAATGCTTTAGTTCATGTAAAAAAGGCAGAGGGAGCAATCATGAGCTCAAAATACAAACAAAAAAACAGATCTAATAAAATGGATAATCAGGGAAAGGACATCCTGCTAAAAGGAACAATAGATAATGAAACAACATTAATACTAAGGATATATAAATCAAATGAAATAACATCCAAATTCTTAAATGGTAAGTTAAATGAATTGCAGAAGGAAATAGTAAAACTCATGGGGGACTTCAACTTTCTCCTTTTAGAGCTAGATACATCTAACCATAAAATATATAAAAAAGAAGTTGAGGATATGAATTAAATCTTAGAAAAGATAAACTTCTGGAGAACACTTTATGGGAATAGATGTGAAGAGCCTTTTTCTGAGCAACTCATTGAAAAAAATTAAAGTTTCAATAAAAAGGATGGCTAATCAAATGGAGAAGGTAAACCCCAAATATATCCTGGAAAGATAGAGGAATTTGAAAAAGATTTGTTAATTCTTTAGTGATGGGAACATTTTTAAAAGAATTTTCAAAAAAAAATAATTTAGAAGAGACAACAGAAAATAACACATTAAACAAATAAAATGATAACTGCAAATACATTTTAATTTATCACAAAAATCATTTCCCTTAAAATATCAAAATTCATCTTGAGTACTAGCAATCATATCCCCATTCAATTAATTATATATACTATTTATTCTATTCTGAACACTCTGTAGGGAGAAGGTTCAGGCTCTCTTTAAGAAAGTCTTCTGATACACTCGATTCCCTAAATGTAATTTTATAACTTCACTCCACTTATTTCAAGTTGAGATTTTTTGCAAAAGGGGAGGGGAATTTTCAGGTTCATGAATTACATTTAATAGGATACTTTGTGACATGAAAAATGTTTCATAGACCATCATAACTAAAAATTGACAGTAAATGTGTTTGTGCTCTAATTCAAAGATGCAAATTTACTTCAGGCTCCTTTACAACTCCATCAAGTACAGATTATTTACAGAATAATCTAAGTTTTATGACTGTTCTTTTAGCATTAAACCAAGGACTTATTTAATGACTTCCATAGGAGGGACACTGAAAATCATTGGCTTATCACTTAAGTACTGTGTGAACAGACATTTATTTTATTCTATAATATTGCCAGTCTTTTGCTTTTCTGTTGTTATCTGCAGGATATACTTAATAAATAACAGAATCATTGTCTACTTTTCAGCTCTTGATTCTAACCATAACTACACTTATCTACCTAGCACTTAAAAGCATATATTTGGAATATCTGAAGTGTCTATTTCAACCCCCTCATTTAACTGATAAAGAAAATGAGATGAAGCTTATATATATATATATATATATATATATATATATATGTATATATATATATATATACATATACATATATGGTGATGGAATTAAAATGATCTGGTTGTAAATTCAATGCTTTTTCAAAGAAAATTTTGTCCTTAGAGTCAAAAGAATTGGACATAGTTTCACATTAATTCCCCAAAATTAAAAACAAGGAAGCATCAAGGAGCTGAGTGGAGGGCTGTTATTTTTTTCAATAAATGAGAAAATTTAATTCTAAACCATTTATTAGCTTTTTTTCAGAGACACATTTAATAGATAGACTTTGAGTAAGTATTCATTTAATATAAGATGTAGGGGTTTGGGAGACATTTCACCAAAAGTTAAGCACAGGGATATTGAGTGACTAAGATTGATTTCACAAGAGTTAAGTCAAAGTCATGAAGTGAATTGGGGGGGAGGAATTGCACAAGGATCAGTTCTCTGTTAAATATCTATCTAGTTCCCTGGATTTGAAGAATATTAAATATAATTACTTTAAGTTCCTAGAATGGAGACTGCTGACAGATGGCACTATAGTGTATGTAATAATTGCTGTTCAGTCATTTCAGTAATGTTTAACTCTTCATTTGGGGTTTTCTAGGCAAATATACTGATATGGTTTGTCATTTCCTTCTCCAGTTCATTTTGCAAATGAGGAAACTTAAATAAACAGTGTTGAGTGACTTGCCTAGCTTCACACAGCCCACATTTGAACTCAGGTTTTCCTGACTACAGGCCTGGTCTCTATCCATTGCATTACTTACCTGTCATAAGAATAAGAGAGAATGATATGAAGACAATTTTCAGATGATGAAATTACAGCCATTTAACATTATGTGAAAATGTGTTTTAAATTATTAATGGTTAGAGAAATGCTAATTAAAACAACTTTTAGTTATTACATCAAACCTCTCAGATTGGATAAAATGATGGGAAAAAATAATGATAAATGTTGGAGGAGATATGGGAAAACTGGTATACTAATACATTTTTAGTGGAGTCATGAAATGATCCAACCATTCTGGAGAACAAATAGGAATTATGTCCAAATGGCTATAAAACTGCATATCCTTTGGCCCAGCAGTGCCATTACTGGGTCAGTATCCCAAAGAGATCATAAGAAAAGAAAAAGACCCACATGTGCAAAAATATTTGTTGCAGCTCTTTTTGTCGTGGCAAAGAACTGCAAAATGAGTAGAAGTTCATTAATTAGGGAATGACTGAATAAATTATGGTATGTGAAAGTAATGGAGTATTATTGTTCTATAAAAATAATGAACAATATGATTTCAGAAAGATCTGGAAAGGTTTACATGAACTGAGGTTGAGTGAAATAAGTAGAACCTGGAATGAATTATACACGATAACAGCAAACATGTACAATGATCAGCTATGAAAGACTTGGTTCTCTTTGAGTGGTTCAGTAATCCAAGTCAATCCCAATAGACTTTGAATAGAAAATGCCATTTGAATCCAAAAAAGATTAAATATATCAACATATGCTATGTTGATTTCTGTTTTTGGGTTTTTTTTCCCTCTCCCATGGCTTCTGATTTTTCTCTCCCAACATGACTCATAAAGCAATGTGTATTTTAAAAAAGAACAGGAAAAACGGGGAAAGTTTTGGAGAGAAAATAAAAAAAAAATCATTCATTGGATTATAGACTGAAGAGTCACATGGCCCTTCCATCATATTTAAAGAGTCTACTATGAACTTGCAGCAAAGTGTATGAACCTCCTTACGATTTCTTCTTTTTCCCTACTGGATTTTGGTGTCATTTGCTTAGGAAAAAAAAATTGAGCAAAATTTTCTCAATAGATGTAGTTTGGTTTGTAAAAAGTAAGTTTCTAACTGTCTAAAAAATTTCCATGTCAAGCATTTTTAATAATCAACTAAGTAATCAGTCAGATAGAATGGTTTTTATTGTGTTATGTTCCCCTTCCCCAAATCAATCAATTACACTCAACTCACCAGACATTTGTTTACATGTAACCTAAAAGTAGTATTGTATTCCTCCTTGAAAAGAAATGTGTTTTTACAGTGAGGCCCCACCTGGTCAGAAATCATTTATTTAGGAATTTCAACTATTTGGAACCTAGCCAAGAAATTCAGAAGAAAGGGAAAAAGACCTCTAAGGAAAAAAGACAAAATACATGCCATAAAATCTGTGCGCTTAAGTTGGTACATGTGACTTACAAAACTGCTTGAAGTTCACATACAGTTTATTATTTCTTTTTTTTTAAATTTTCTTTTATTTGCATAACATATGTGTGGGTAATTCTTCAACAATAACCCTTACATAGCTTTCCATTACAAATTTTTTCCCCCCAACTTCCCCACCCCTTCCCTAGATGGCAGGATATCCACTACATGTTAATTATGTTAAAATATTGGCAAATCAAATATATGTATACATATTTCCAAACTTATCATTGGTGTGCAAGAAAAATCTTATCTACACAAACGATATATCAGATAAAGGAAACACAATGTAAGCAAACATCAATCAAGGAGTATGAGAATGTTATGTTGTGGTCCACATTTCGCATCCCTCTCTCTGGGTGTATATGGCTTTCTTCAGTGAACAATTGGAGGTGGTTTGAAACATATCATTGTTGAAGAGAGCCATGTCCATCAGAATTAATTGTCATATAGTACTGTTGTTGCCCTGTATAATGATCTCCTGGTTCTGCTCAGTTCACTCAGCATCAGTTCATGTAAGACTCTCCAGGCCTCTCTGAAATCATCTTGCTGGTCATTTCTTACAGAACAATAATATTCCATAATATTCATATACCATAATTTATTCAGCCATTCTCTAATTGAAGGGCATCTATTCAATTTCCAGTTTCTAGCCACTACAAAAAGGGCTGCCACAAACATTCTTGCACATGTGGGGCCTTTTCCTTCCTTTATGATTTCTTTGGGATATAAGCCCAATAGAAATGCTGCTGGGTCAAAGGGTATGCACAGTTTGATAACTTTTTGAGCATAGCTCCAAATTGTTCTCCAGAATGGCTGTATCTGTTCACAGCTCCACCAACAATGCATCAGTGTCCCAGCCCTCCCACAACCCCTCCAACATTCATCATTAACTTTTCCTGTCATTTTAGCCAATCTGACAGGTGTGAAGTGGTACCTCAGGGTTGTCTTGCTTTGCATTTCTCTGATCAACAGTGATTTGGAGCACCTTTTCATATGACTATAAATAGTTTTAATTTCATCCTCTGAAAATTGTCTGTTCATATCCTTTGACCATTTATTGATTGGAGAATGGCTTGCATTTTTATAAATATGAGACAATTCTCTATATATTTTTGAGATGAGACCTTTATCAGAACCCTTGAATGTAAAGATGATTTCCCAATTTATTACTTCCCTCCTAATCTTGTCTGCATTGATTTTGTTTGTACAAAAACTTTTTAACTTAATATAGTCAAAGTTATCTATCTGGTTTTCAATTAAGAGTTCCAGTTCTTCTTTGGACATAAATTTATTCCATCTCCAAAGGTCTGAGAGGTGAACTATATTACATTCCTCTAATTTACTTATAGTATCACTCTTTATATCCAGATCATGAACCCATTTAGATCTTATCTTGGTATGTGGTGTTAGATGTGAGTCAAGCCCTAATTTCTTCCACACTAGTTTCCAGTTTTCCCAGCAGTTTTTGTCAAATAGTGAATACTTATGCCAAAAGCTGGGGTCTTTGGGTTTATCAAAAACCAAATTGCTATAGTTATTGCCTAGTTTGTCTTGTGATTCTATCCTATTCCACTGATCGACTACTCTATTTCTTAGCCAGTACCAAATGGTTTTGATGACCGCTGCTTTATAATATAGTTTTAGATCTGGTACAGCAAGTCCACCACTGTCAGCCTTTTTTTTTCATTAATCCCCTTGAAATTCTTGACCTTTTGTTTTTCCAAATGAACTTTGCTACTATTTTTTCTAGATCTGTAAGATAAGTTTATTATTTCTTTAGACAGAATTCTAATAAATTTGGTTATATCTTTTTCCTTCCCATGACAGATCAAAGGCATCAAATTAGAAGCTTGGGAGAGAAAGACAAGGCCCAGGTTTCAGGGAGTTGAAGAAACAAGATAAATGATATTTAGATAAGTGAATTGTTAAAGAAATATCAACTCATAGTCATCTATTAAGTGGCACAGTGAATAGAGTGAAGGGCCTAAAGTCAGAAAGACTCATCTTCCTGATTTCAAATCTAGCCTCAGACACTTACTAGCTGTGTGACCCTTGGAATATCACTTAACTCAATATGTCTTTGCTTTTTTTTTTTTAATCTATAAAATGTATTGGAAGAAAAATGGCAAATAACTCTAGTATTTTTGCCAAGAAAATCCCAAATGGGGTTATGAAGAATCAGATGCAACTGAAAATGATTGAAATATGTTAGAATTATTGAAATATGTTTCAAATTGATTATGAAGTCTTTTAAAATGAAAATTATAAAACTTTAGATCTTAATGATTTGATTATGATTAAGAATATAAATTATACTAAATTATAAGACAACAATGTACTCAGGCAATTTTTAAAGTGAGCATAAAACTGTTGCCCGTTGGGGCCCACAGAGAGCAGATAACAGGAGCAGAGTTCTGAGGACACTCGGAGGGGCATTCTGCCTAGGTCCTGCCCCTCAGGAGGGTGGGGATGGTATTGAGTATGCCTCAGTAACAAGGAAGAGCCCCCTCACCCCTGTTATACTGTGAATGGGGCTCCTCCCTCCTGGACCATGTGGAGGAGGGGATTACCCTCCTGGATTACCTGGAGTAGGAGATTATATAAGAGAGTAAACAGAGACGCCGCACTAATGGCACTACCTTAGCAGGCAGCCATGTAACATCAGGCACTGCCTGGGGCACTCTCTGCACTTAGGCACTACTGGCAGACTGCCAACACGCTGCCAAGTAACATCTAGCTTTGCCATGTAATAGGGAAAATCAGTTTGTGATATCCCGAATAAATAAGACCTGCTGTTAGCCAGCCTTTCATATCTCAGGTGTTCTGTGGGGATAATTCCCTGCTTAAGAGAAGCAGGGGCGGAGACGTCTGAAGACCTGGGAAATAGGTAAGAAAACAGTTGACTCCCATTGAGGTGAGTGATGGGGAGTCTGTACCCGACTAGGAAAACGGTGGGTAGTTTAGGTCCCCCAACAAGGTGGGCGGGCAGGACTTAACGGTTACCCAATAAAAGTGGCCATTAATGTGGCATATTTTAAGAATTCTAGCAGCTGCTTTTTCTCATCCATTTTTTTCAGTGTACCCTCCCAGACTATTAGTTAGACCCTCTGATAGCTGCCACAAGTGTTCATGTTTCACAGTGTCTCCTTCTTCTGATTTGTTACTTGTAACTTTCTGAAGACTTATGGAGGCAAATGCCCAACAAAAGTCGTTAAAAGAATCTAAGTGAGGGTCTCAGATCATTACAGGAACCTTTTGAAATCTGTTGTGACTGCTCAAAAGCCTTTTTCTTTGGCATTCTGTTTTTAAAAAATGTTTCTATTTAGTTCTTACAAGCATATTATAAAAGCAAATATATTTATACCCCATAATCTTTACCCTAAACTTGCCTTTAGGGAATTAGTTTTTGTGAAGGAAAAAAAAAGAGCAGAAATCATTTTTAAGACCATTTAAAATTCTATATAAGAGATCGCAAGTAAAAAAAAAAAACATAGCATTGGTCAAATGCTAACATTCATCCTACCTCTACTCTCCTACTCCATCTTTTATTTGATATGCATCCTTTGTTTAATTTCTGACAGAAGATTTCACATTTTAATCATCATTCTTCAAAGATTATGGTTAAAAGGGGGTTGGGGAGGCATGAAACCTAAAGCATTTAAAAAAATATTGTATTTAATGACTTTGTATTTCCGTGATACTTTTGACTAAAGAATCTCAGAGATAATTTATCAACATTCTCTTCACCTCAAAATTTCTTTAAACAGTGACTATGTGTGAAGGCTTAGAGATGGTAGATATGATTATCTCCATGGGGAGGTGAAATAGATAGATAACAGGAAAAATAGTTTCTTCAGATTTGGATTATAGCAAGATAACAGAAAATACACCAATTAGATATCTCATTTCCTTTACCAGGACAGCCACTAACCAATCTCTCTAAAGTGCATCTGGAATATAGCTAAATAATTCTCTCAGAAAAAGGAAAAATAATCCATACCTAAAGCCTGAAAGCCAGGTTAAATCTTTAAATTGCTTTAAATCCTCTTAAATGCAAGGAACTTGCCAGATATCTTGCTTTCACAAGCTAGTTTGTAATTATGTAATTTTCTAAATTGTTTGATATATTTTTTGTTAGAAAAATTTCCATGTTGGCTGTAACCAGGTATGTAATCTATTACTTAGTGGAGAGCATAAGTAATAATATGTTGGGATTTCCCCCTTTCCCCTCCTGCCAATTAAAATAATTGTTTAATGGGGAGATGGTGTAGGGCATGAGGACTTAGGCAGAAGGTCCATTCCTACTCCCAACTCCATTGTAATTTATCTTTTCAGATTGTAATAGTTACAAGTGTGTGTGTGTGTGTGTGTGTGTGTGTGTGTGTGTTTTCTTCCTTACAACAAACTTTCAGTGGTAGGGTTCTACTCTCAGCACTGTCACTAACTAGCAGTTTGACCTTGGACAAATACTATCACCTCTTTAGAATTATTCAGTTTCCTCATTTGTAACATGAAAGTGTATATGATCTCTTTGGTCCTGTCCAAAATAGACAATCTAATTGAAACAAAGTTACATTTCAAAGTCAGTCATTTCTTCTCTGCTTTTATAATAGTTTTAAGTTCCATGTAAAGGTAATACATACATTTTTATCCTGCCTTTTATTCAGGAAGTTAAAGTCTTGCCTCCAAAACACACTAATTATGTGAGTAGCCAAGTCTTTATATCCCTGTGTCAGTGCCCTAGGAAATACTCTAAAATTCAGACTTTCACTTGTTAAAGAAATTTGTTCTTTTGGGGGTTCCCTATAGCAGTAAAATTATAGCTACACTTCTTATCATTTTCCTTCTATTTTTACCTATAAAGATGTTGGAATATCATGGTTCATACAAAAAATAAATCCCAAAGGTAGCATGTACAGAATATTTTACATCCTATTTTTTTTTTACTGAATAGAAAGAATTGTAGAATTATAGAGCCGGACAGTATGTAGATATAATTTACCTTTATACAATCATTTTACAAATAGAGAAAGTAAAATAGGAATAGTTAAATGACAATTTAGGATTTGGAGGGAAGGAAATCTAATTAGCTATGTGGCATCATGCAAGTCACTTTTTATTTTTCTCATCTGAAAAAAAAATAGATTAAATGGAATAGTTGATCCTGATTATGTTGATAATCCCACTTAACTCTAAGTTTCCACATTTTGTGTTCTATACTGTATCTCCCATCATATATGTATTTGTTCTCATTTCATAAATCAGATTTTTATTTTTATGGATTTAACAAGCCATCTTTCTCCAACTGTTAAATAATGTTGCTCCATTCTCAGAGCTCAACTTTTTGCTAATAAACAGAATAATGGGCTGATATAAATGTAGTTACCAAAGCACTAGCAAATGTTTAAATATAATATTTATATAGTGCTTTACCTATATCATCTCATTTGATCCCAACAACCACCTGAATACCTGTTATTATTATTATTGTTATCCTTTCTTTACTGTTGAAACAATGGAGCCTGAGAGAGGTTAAGTGGCTTAGCAGTGTCATTTATCTAATACATCCCTGAGGCAGCATTTAAATTCAAATCCTCCTGACTCCCATCACAGCATTCTATTTACAATAACAACTAGCTGTCCATTTACTTTTTTAAAAAAAGTTTTATCAACTTTATTTTTTTCCAACTGTATATAAAGATAGTTTTCAACATTCATTTTTATAAGATTATGAGCTCCAATGAGCTGTCCTGTTCTCCAAAATGGCAAGTAACCTCATACAGGTTATACACATACTGTCATGTCAAATTCCCACAGTACTCATATAAAAGAATTCAGAACAAAAAGAAAAAAAAACTATAAAACAGAAAAAAGTGAAGATAGTTTGCTTTGATTTTCATTCAGACTTCATAATTCTTTCTCTGGGTATGGATAGCATTTTCCATCATAAGTCTCTTGGAATTGTTTTGAATCAATGCATTGCTGAGAAGAGCTAAGTTGATGTAGTTGATCATGCATAGTGTTACCATTACTGTGTACTATGTTCTATGAATTCTGCTTATTTCATTCAGCATCAGTTTCTGTAAGTCTTTCCAAGTTTTTCTGAAATATGTCTGCTCATCATTTCTTATAGCACAATAGTATTCCATTATACTTGTGTACCACAATTTGTTCAGCCATTCCCCAATTTTTGCAACACAAAAAAGAGCTGCTATAAGTATTTTGGGTACATATATGTTCTTTTATCTTTTTATTTACGATCTCTTTGGATACAGACCTAATTATGGATCAAAGGGTATGTATATTTCACTTTTTGGCTATAGTTCCAAATTAGATCAGTTCAAAATTCCACCAAGGATACATTAAGGTCAGAATTTTCCCATGAGTTCTTCAACATTTATCAATTACTTTTCTGTCATATCTGATAAGTGTGATGTGGTAGCCCAGAGTTGTTTTAATTTGCATTTCTCTGATCAATAATAATTTAGAACTTTTTTCATATAATTTTAAATAGCTTTAAATTTTTCATCTGAAAACTTCTTGTTCATATCCTTTGACCATTTATCAATCAGGGAATGACTTGCATTCTTGTAAATTTTATTCAGTTCTATATATATTTGCAAAACAAAGGTTTTTTTTTTTATCAAAAACACTGGTAGTAAAAATTGATTCCCAGCTTTCAAATTTCTTTCTAATCTTGGTTCCATTGATTTTGTTTGTGCAAGACCTTTTTAATTTAGTGTAATCAAAATTATCTATTTTGTATTTCATAATGTTCTCTATCTCTTGTTTAGCCATAAATTTTTCCTTTCTCCATTAGTCTGACAGGTAAGCTATTCCTTGCTCTCTTAATTTGCTTATAATATCACCTTTTATATATATAAATCATGTGCACATTTTGACCTTATTTTGATACAAGATGTGAATTGTTAGTGTTTGCCTAATTATTACCATACTATTTTCCAGTTTTCCCAGCATTTTTTTAAATAGTGAATTCTTATCTCAGAAGCTAGAGTCTTTGATTTTATCACTGTCCATTCATTTTGGGGTTATTTTACTAAAATATATTTACTATATTTACTTAAAGTAAAATGCAAGAATTTTACTTCAGCAAGAACAATTCTAAGTTCTAGATCTGGAGCTTAGAGATTTGGGCTCAAATCTTGTTTCTGACTATTATTACTAGCTATAAGTTTTTATTAAGTAACTGATTTCCTCACTTGTGAATTATATCTAAAAATAATAAAACCATTTATTGTTAATTTAATTGTGTTCAACTCTGTGACCCCAAAGAAAGTTGTGGGGTTTTTTGCCTTGCAAAGATACTGGAGTAGTTTGACATTTCTTTCTCAAACTTATTTTACAAATGAGGAAACTGAGGCAAACAGGATGAAGTGACTTGCCCAGCATCACATAGCAAGTGCCTGAGGCCCGATTTGAACTGAGGAATAGGAATCTTCCTGACTCCAGGCCTTGCTCTCCATGGATTGTGCCCCCCTCCCCCAGACGCCCCATGCGCACCATAAATATTTCTATTGAGTGAATGGGACATACATTAGAATATACCAGGAAGTCTATTTGTAATGGTGATATTTTCTGGAATCCCAAATCTATTGGCAAGGAGTAGAATTCCCATTTTTTGGAAACCCCAGTTGCTGCAAATGTTACTGCAGCTACAATTCACTTCTGCTTCCTAGTTAATTTTTTCTTCCAATCCTCAATACCCTTCTGCAATCTAACAATGAAGTATATTTGCATATATGTATGTTTTATATATGTTTTTCACATGTGTGTGCACATATATGTATATATGCATATGTGTATATGTGGCATGTGTACACATGAAGACAAACACCCATGCATTATGTATGTGTGTGTATGTGTGTGTGTATACATATATATATATATATATATATATATATATATATATATATATATATATCCTTTGACTTTTTAACTTTTTAGGTACTTTATATCCAATGATCAATCCCATAATACAAAGTTTATGAAATCTTAATTGTCATAAGTAATAAGAGAAAAAAAAAAGTTGAAAAATTCTTAAAAAAAATTGACCCCTGTGTTGCAAATAATTCTTAAAGTATACAACTGTTTCTTATAGAATAGTTTGACACCAGAGGAATAGAATTCTATGACAATGACTTTTTTAAGCTAATCACATAAATTTAAATATATTGATATATATTTCAGGCTAAAAAGAAAGGTTTGAGTAAAAAGGCTTCTCAAAGTTTTTTTTTTATTTTAAAATATCATTTTGGTGTTAATTTAATCAATCAATAAACATTTATTATGTGACTACCAATCACTAAACTAAGCTCTAGGAATAAAAGTAAGGTTAAAAACAGTCTTTGTTCTGTCTGAAGGACAAGAGATTCTTTGCGAATCTAATAGAGGATAAAATATACAAATAACTATGTCCAAAAATATGTATATCTATATGCATATGTATATTGTATGTACATACATAAATATAATCTATATTGTATTACATATGTGTGCATATATATGCATATATATGATAAATTGGAAATATATCATAAAATGATAGGTTTTAGTTTCCTTAGGTTGATGAAAGAAATTCATCTAAATCTAAATAAATGTCATATCTGTATTTAAATGAAATGAAAATAAAATGAATTGAAAATGTTGTTCAGAGGCCTATGATGGCCACTACCTATTTGGAACATCAGAGGGGCATAGTCCAAGCCACTTATTTTACAGATGAGGACACCAGGAAACAGAGAAATTGAGCTACTTTTTCAAGGTTACAAAGAGTAAATTTCAGGTCTTCTAGGTTAAATGTCACTGCTTGTTCGATTATAACATAAACATATATATATATATATATATGTCTCTCTCTATATATATATTTATATGCATATATGTATATATGTATGTATATGTATATGAAGTTTTTTTATTATTAAAAGCTTTTTATTTATAAAACATATGAGTCATTTTTCTACATTGACCTTTGCAAAACTTTTTTTTTTTCTTCCAAGGTTTTCCCCTCACCCCCCTCCTCCCCAATGACAGGTAATCTAATACATGCTAAACATGATAAATTATATGACAAATCCAATACATGTATAAATATCTATACAATTAACTTACTGCATAAGAAACATCAGATCTAGAAAGAGAGAAGAAAAAAAAAAAAAAAAAACAACCTAAGAAGGAAAACAAAGTGCAGGGAAATATTCCCAGAAAGCGTTAAAATGCTGTGTTGTGCTCTATGCTCAGTTCCCTCAGGCCTCTCTCTGGATGTATATGACTATCTTCATCACTGAACAATAAGAACTGGTTTGAATCACATCATTGTTGAAGAGAACCATGTCCATCAGAATTGATCATCGTATAGTCTTGTTGCTGTGTCTGCTCATTTCACTCAGCATCAGTTCATGCAAGTCCCTCTAGGTCTCTCTGAAATCATCCTCCTGGTCGTTTCTTACAGAGCAATAATATTCCATAACATTCATATACCATAATTTATTCAGCCACTCTCCAATTGATGGGCATCCCTTCAGTTTCCAGTTTGTAGCCACTACAAAAAGGGATGCCACAAACATTCTTGCACAGGTGGGTCCCTTTCCCTCCTCTAAAATCTCTTTGGGATATAGGCCCAGTAGAAACACTGCTGGGTCAAAGGGTATGCACAGTTTGATAACTTTTGAGCATAGCTCCAAATTGCTCTCCAGAATATCTATATACATACATACATACATATATACATACATATACATGTATATATGAAGTATTTTGAAAAAAATAGCATATATATGCATATATATAAATATATACATGGAGTAACTAGATAATGTCATGGATAAAATGCTGGATTTGGAGTCAGGAAAACTTATCACTGTAAGTTAAAATCTACTCTCAGACACTTACTAGGTGAGTTATATGATCCTAGTTTGCCTTAATTTCCTCCACTACTAAATGGGCTAGAGAAGTAATGGTAGTTACTCCAGTATCTTTACCAAGAAAACCCCAAATAGAATCAAGAAGAGATAGATAAGACTGAACAACAACCACAAAAGCAATAAATATATTTGCATACATTTACAAACATGCAAATGTGATACATATGCACTATGAATGCTTCTGTGCATGTATATCTGTTATGTGCATTCTAGAGCCCCCACACTGGGGTGACAAAATATACTATATGCTTTCTAGAGCCTACACACTGGAGGATCTTGGGACCAACCTGAGTCCTTGGTGTTAGGAGGGGTGGATTGATGAGGTGATATTCACGTGGATAGTAAAACATGAAGTCCATTTATTCAAGGCAGGCTTTCCACTTTATATACCCTATAACCATGGATTACTGTACATACACCAATTTATTAGGGACTGGTGTTTCCTACTTCATATAACTCTGCTTCAAGTAAGCATAGGTGGTCACTCCCCACCTGACTTCTCAGGATGGCTGAGAGCCCTTAGGGGAGATGGGGAGCCAAACCAGACATTGTCAGCCTGTTCCCTCTGGGCTGAAGGGTTTTATACCTCAGCCAGAGTTCCCCCACTATTTGTGACCCTCAACATATATCCATATCAAAGATGAAAACAATATAGCTATGGGGAGATTTAGCAAACCTTTTAACACAAACATACATTGAAAACCTGAAAGAGACCTGAGATGCTTTTCTTTTGAGTTAAACATATTTAATATTATGAAATTGTGTGTACTTGCCTACTCTGTATTGTCTGTGTCCTGAGATTTAGCCATAGGAGTAAAATCTACTATATTGTCTCCCCAGTTAGCTCCCAAAACTTAGCTTTTTGAAGGCAGGTATTGTTTTTGTCAACATTCCTGTCCTTTGCACTTAGAATAGTGTCTGTAACATAGTAAAGTGCTAAAAATAGTTGTTGATTGTTCAGC
Source organism: Myrmecobius fasciatus (assembly GCA_023553655.1). Lineage (NCBI taxonomy): Eukaryota > Metazoa > Chordata > Mammalia > Dasyuromorphia > Myrmecobiidae > Myrmecobius > Myrmecobius fasciatus. Next base: position 5,147 of record JAJPUD010012538.1, on the reverse strand, counting down.
CCATGAGTGTATACCTTAAAATGATAGACAACTTACTCTCTTTGCCACTTTCATTGATATTGGTTGGAAAAGGGGGGTGGAGCCAAGATAGTGAACTGCAGACAGCATTCTCTGTGAGCTCCTGAGACCTTCCCTCAGACCCAGACAAATCGAGCCTCCGAACTGGTTCTGGTGTGAGGGCTTCACCAAACACTTGGACTACAATGCACTTCTATTAAATATCTACTTTGAAAGAACTTCTGAGGTCAGTTTTAGACAGGCAGGGGATCGATGCAGCTCCCGGCGCTCAGACGCCAGTGCGCAGCCGGGGTGCAAGTCCCGGGCTGGGACAGACCAGAAGATTTTAGGCTGCCAGGAAGTCCCTGGGAGACGCTTGGGACACTTTGCTCTGCTTGCGGGCAGGTGCTTTGGCAGATCTACCTTTGATAAAGGGTGGATTGAAAGCAGCTGAAAGTGTGGTTCTAGTGCGCATCTAGCCAGATCAGCCCAAGACCGGAAGTGAACTCGGCAAACAGCCCCAGGGCAAATTGAAATCTCTTCTGCTGCCACTGCTGCTGCTGCTGCCGCTGCTGCTGCTACAGAATTCCCTGCTGGTGACTGATACCTCAGCTAAACATCATGAGCAAGAAGAAGAGAGCTCTCACCATAGACAGCTTTTATGGAGAGAAACTAGAGCAGTCCCCAGATCCTGAGATTCTGAAAACAATCCCAGATAAAGCCACAAAGGTGGATTTAAGCTGGTCTCCTTTCCAGAAGGCTTACCTGGAAGATTGCATAAAGAATCTCAAAAGAGAGCTAGAAGAAGATTGGGGAAATAAACTGAGAGCAGTGCAAGAAGGAAATATCGCCCTGCAACAGAGATGTGAGAAACTGGAAAATAAGTCTGGTGAATCGGAAAAAGACAAAAATTCATTGAAAAACAAAATTAGTGAATTGGGAAAAATTCACCAACTCACTGGAAAATAAAAATAGTGAATTGGTAAAAGACAACAATTCACTGAAAAAACAAAATTGGTGAATTGGAAAAAGTCACCAACTCACTAGAAAATAAAAATAGTGAACTGGAAAAAGATAACAATTCACTGAAAAATAAAATTAGTGAATTGGAAAAAGACAACAATTCACTGAAAAATAAAACTGGCAAAATGGAAAAAGAATGCGCTGAACCAAAAAATTCAATTGGCCAGTTACAAAAGGAGCTAAAAAAGATAACTGAAGGAAATAATACCTTAAAAATCAAAATTGAACAAATTGAAATGAATGACTTAATAAGACTACAGAAGAAAGAAAGTAATTGAAATTTTCAGAAGATATGTAAGTCCAATTTCATAGATTATGAAATCTTGGGTGGGAAGACAACAGGAAGAGAAAACTCAATTTCTAAAATCTTTTAGTTTTATTTTGGTTTTTGCTAGGTCTTTCTATATAGACTGAAGTTAGAAGTACCTTAGAAGCCTTGGCCTGCTCTGCTTCAGACCTGGGCTACTTTTGCACCTTCTTAGGTGGATTTTCACTGCCAGTGTTTTCCCCCATTGGTGTTTTGGTTTTGTTTGGGTTCTTTTTGCTTTTTTTGCTGAGGCAATTGGGGTTAAGTGATTTGCCCAAGGTCACACAGCTAGGGAATGTTTAGTATCTGATACCAGATTTGAACTCAGGTCCTGATTTCAGGGCTGGTGCTCTATCCACTGCGCCACCTAGCTGCCCCCCCCCCCCCGGTGTTTTTTTAGAGCAGATACTGGATTGGCTTTTGCCCTTATTGAATGTCAGAAATCAAGTGATCCCTCTCCTGTAGGAATTTCAAGTCTTTTACAGTTTTATTCGCATGATTTCAACTAATTGGTATACAGTTAAATCAGTAGTTATCAAAAATAACACATAGAATGTTAGAATTATAAAGGACTTTAAAAATTATTTAGTCTGATTCCATTTTTTTTTAAATAAATGAAGAAACCAAACAGTTCAAGTGACCTATCCAGGACTCTATATTAGTATTAATGTTGGGACTAGAAATTACTCACTCCAATTGATATCTGCATAGCAAAAATTTCATTGAATAACAACAGTAAGAGAAACTACATATATCATGCTTTAAATTTTGCAAAATACTTTACAAATGTTATTTCAATCTTACAAGAATCCTATGAGATATTACAGATGTTAATCCCAATTCCTCATTGAGGAAACTGAGTTTGAAAGACATTGAATGACTTGTCTAAGCCAAAGAGTTTAGATAACTGTTAAAAGAAGGTTTCAATTCCTGATCTTCCTGACTCCACATGCAACACTCTACCTGTTATGATATATACATGTCAAAAGTATTTCAAGAAATGAATTCATTTCCTAAGAAGCACAATTGTGGCAATGCTGCCCATTAATTTAAGGCACACTCAGTGTAGTGCAAGACTAAATAGGACAAATAAGTATCTGCTAAGTCATTTATCACTTCAGATTACTAATGTGTCCACATCTTTAATCTAATCATTTGCGATGAGATCAGGCTGAGCATAGGATGAAGTCAGAAAAAGAGAGAGACAGAGACAGAGAGAGACAGAGACACAAAAACAGAAAGACAGAGAGACACAGAAAACAGAGAGACAGAAACAGAGAGAGAAAAAGGGAGAGAAAGATACAGAGAGAGAAAAAGGGAGAGAAAGAGACAGAGAGAGGGGGAAAGAGAGAGAGAGAGACAGACAGACAGACAGACAGACATAGAGAGGGAGAGACAGAGAGACAGAGATAGAGAGAGAGGGAGAGACAGACAGACAGACAGACATAGAGAGAGAGGGAGAGACAGACAGACAGACAGACAGAGGTAAAAAGAGAGACAGAGAGACAGAGATAGAGAGAGGGAGGGGGAGAGAGAGAGAGAGAAAGAGAGAGAGAGAGCGCTATAGAGAGACAGATACAGAGAGATTTTGTCTATTTCAACTAGTGTGAGAAAAGGGTCTTATTTTGGTGACTTTATCAGTCCCATTTCCCCAGTGTATCAGAGATATCAATTTAGAGTAAGATCTCTTATGATTCTGCAGCTAGAGAATTTCTGCATAACTATGTCCTTTAAGAAGTTTCAGTACAAGGTATCTACAACTCTTTCCCAGTTGGTCTATTCTGTAGGTTTGTCACCAACTCTAATAGAACTTGGGCATGGATTACCCTAAGAATTATGAGTCATAATGTCATGTTTTTGGAGGAATGGGAAAGTGAAATCAGAGAATATTGGACTTATAGATAGGTGAATCATCAAAAGAGGTGATAAATGAATCCATGGGAGATGATGAAATTAGAGAGAAGTGAAAGACAGTCCATGACTAAGCCTTGGTGAATATTCCACATAGGCAAAGTATAGATGAAGACGCCCAAAGGACTGAAAGGAGCAATCATATACATCTTTTCTTTAGTTATAGTAGCAGTCTAGTGAACCAAACTAGCTCCATGTTTTGACTAAAATCTGGAGTTAGCTCAGTTACCTTTTTACTTAATCATGCATCTAGTCCAGTTTCTGATTTCTGAAAAACCTTTATTCAATTGTGGAAATTGTTAGAGGACTTTATTACACTGTTTGAAAGTTGAAAGCTGAAGTTAGACCAAGGATTGTCAAAATTGTAGATACAAAGAAAAAAATGACCTTTTGAGCCTTTTCATCTCATATTTCATTCAGATACTAAGCCTCATGGCAATTTCATTAACTCTACTAAAAAGTACCCTAATGCCAATTCTTATTAAATTGTAATTCTATGTATTCCTCAGCTTGTTTTTTGTTTTTTTTTTCTTCTGTACCTGTGCCCTTCTTCTCATTGCTTTTTTGCATCTGTAGAGTTTATGTTTCTATCTGGAAATGCCCACCATGTGGGTAGATTGCAATAATGACAATTAACAAGATCCTACATGTTTAAGCCTTCAAAGCAACCTAGTTCTTGCTCTTAAAAGGGAATCAAGAAATGAGCCAATGTTTTTATATTTATCAAAAGTTGTTTGGAACTGCTTTTATGTTCTTAAATGTCTACGTTGTGAAATTGCTGCCTTGCACAATGTAGATACTTAGGTAATATCTATTGAATTGACATGAATTAGAATTGTGTATTAAATGTTCTTATAACCATGGTGATCTCTACCTCTTTTATGTATAACACCATCATAACTTCTGAACTATGCAGGATTGTAAATTGAAGAAAGTTAAGGGAAATGAGTAGAGGGAGAAGCTTATCTTGAACTGATGTCATCATTAGATACTGTCATTAAATAACTATAAACAGCCTTTAGTCATTAGACACAGTGACTCCAGAAAATCAAATCATTTATTATAATGTTTTTTGTTTGTTTGTTTATATGTTTGTTTGAGAATGAGTTAGTAATTGTCTCTTGCTGCAATATAGTACAGGAAAGAAGTCTGGATTTGGAGCCATAGTATCCAGAGAAAAAAGACTGGGCAAGTCATTTATTTCCATGGTTTCTCAGATTTCCTTTTTAAAAATGAGGAAGTTGGGCTTTCAGAGACCCTTCCACATCTATACCTAAAATTCCATATTATTTGTCTCAATTTACAGATGAGGCTTGATTTAAGATGAAGATTGGGCAGGGATTCTTGTTAATGGTTCAGCATGATTACCAAAGTCATGGGCTCTGTTTTGGTCTCATATTAAAAGAATTTGTAGGAACAAGAAAAAGAAAACCATTGTATGGAAGAATTAAGTGGCTGCTGAAAATAGCTGAAATGGATAGACAGATGAGCTTAGGGAAGGCATGATGGAGATAATCAGGCTATAGTCTGCAGCAAAACCTCATCTTTGGTTAAAGCGGATTCAGAAAGTAAAAATAGTAATTCCCTCTGCCATTAACTTTCTAAATCACAAGGGAGAAGCCTAAAATCCTTGTTTGCTATTTATTCCTTTCTACTTCTGACTTCTTTTGGTTCCTTTTAGATTTTTTGAAAAATGTAGTCAGAGTTCTGGAAGCTTTTCTTGAATGTGCAGTCTCCTTTCTACAAAGTTAAAATATGGTAAAAAAAACTCATTGACCAACAAACTCCAGGGCATATTTGTTACATTTTATGAAGTGCAGTTACAGATAGGAGAGAAGTGAGAGGTGGTAAAAGGGGAATTATTTTTTTCAGAGGTAAGAGATATTGTCCTGGAAAGCTTGGAGTATAA
>JAJPUD010012537.1:0-48859 GCA_023553655.1 Myrmecobius fasciatus | reverse complement strand
CTTCTTCTTCTTCTTCTTCTTCTTCTTCTTCTTCTTCTTCTTCTTCTCCTCCTCCTCCTCCTTCTCCTGTTCCTCTTTGCCTTACTCCTCCTCTTCCTTCTACTTCTCTTTGCTTCTTCTTCTTCTTCTTCTTTCTTCTTCCTCCTTTTCTTCCTTCACCTTCTCCTTCTTTCCTTTCTTTAGATTGGGACCACAGTGACTTAGTAACTATGCCCCAAATCCAGTATTCCATTTCTTGCCTCTATATCTCTACATACATTTCCCTCTTACCTTACATGGACTGATTTTACTTTTCTTTAGAAACTTTAGCTTCATGACACAACTAAGCTACAGCTTCCTTAATTAGGTCCTTCCTATTCTCCTCAGTTATAAATTCTCTCTCCTTGTTTTGATTTTCTTGTATTTATTAATCTGTATACATACTATTTCACCCGATTAAAATGTGAGATCTTAGAGGCCAAGGACTAGAAAGAGCCTAAATTTTATGGTTTCATTTAAGTTATGCATTACCTTGTCACATCTCTTGTGCTGACACTTAGCTTTTTTCTATTAAAGCTTTTTATTTTTCAAAACATATGAATGAATAATTCTGAAACATTAACCCTTGCAAAACCTTATGTTCCAATTCCCCCTTTGCCTCCCTCCCCTATTTGGCATGCAGTCTAATATATGTTAAACATGACAGCAATATATGTTAAACATATTTATACAATTATTTTTGCCACACAAGGAAAATCAAATCAGACCAGGAAAAAATGACAAAGAAAATAAAATGCAAGCAAGCAACAAGAACAACAACAAAAAGTGAAAATGCTATGTTGTGAACCACACTCAGTATCCACAGTCCTCTCTATGGGTACAAATGGCTCTCTTTAGTATAAGATAATTGGAACTGGTCTGAATCAACTTATTGTTGAAGAGAGCCACATTCATCAGAATTGACACGGTGTTGTTGCCGTGTACAATGATCTCCTGGTTCTGCTCATTTCACTTAGCATCAGTTCATGTAAGTCTCTCCAGGCATCTCTGAAGTCATCCTGCTGATCATTTCTTACAGAACAATAATATTGCATAATATCCATATACCATAAGTTATTCAGGCATTCTTCAACTGATAGGCATCTATTCAGTTTCCAATTTCTTGTCACTACAAAAAGGGCTGCCACAAATATTTTTGCACAGTTGGGTCCCATTCCCTCCTTTAAGATCTCTTTGGGATATAAGCCCCGTAGAAACACTCTGTATCAAAGGGTATGCACAGTTTGATAACTCTTTGAGCATAGTCCCAAATTGCTCTCCAGAATGGTTGGATCCATTCACAATTCTGCAATGTATTAGTGTCACAGTTTTCCTACATCCCGTCCAACAATTGTCATTATCTTTTCCTGACATTTAATTTTTAATCTATATGTAATCTATTTGTCAAATTGGAAGGGCTTCACACTAAGACTGAATGAAAAAAGTACTTCTCAGGAATACTATTGAAAGAATTCTTTTTCAGAAGAAAAGTGGTTGGACTTTTCTGTGCACATGTTTAAAAGCAAAGCTTGCTTACCATTCTTTCTTTAATTCACAGTAATATTATTTATATGATATGCCAGAGAAATAAGTAAAAAGAATGGATTAGGAATGAAAAATATTGGATTTTTGACCAAATTCCGCCATTTAGAAAATATGTTACATTCTCAGTCTTCCATTATCTTAAGGCTTAAGGTTCCTATTCTTTAACTACTCAATTAGCATGACAATATTAATATCAAATATAGTCTTTGGTAAAAAGATTTATTTGGTAAAAGGTAGAATATAAGAGATCCCAGAGCAGAATTTACATAAAATGAATTCAGTCCTCTATGACCTGAATCCCTAAAAGAGCAGTGGGAGAGGAGAGTCAGTATTTTCTTGAACTTTGGCTTTGATGATTGAAGATTCTTTGGAGGAGGGAGCTTATTAAGTTCAGTTCTAAATGTTCACACTAAAAACTACCCTGAAAGAATTTAATCACTCACCTTCTGCAAAGGATACTCAGTATAAATATCAAGGATAGGACAATTATTATCTTTACCATAAAAGAGTCATTCAATACATGAAAAACTAATGTGTAATAGGTACAAATTACCACATTTTTAAAATATTAAATAATTCAGTACATTTTCTATGGTCTCCTAGGGCCTCAGTGCTTGGCACATATTTGAATTTCACCTTCTTCTTAGATCTGCCACCTAAAGAACTCATAAGGCCCAGCCACTGAGAGCATGCCTTGGGCTATCTTGTTTCTTCAGTTTCAGTAAACTCCAGGGCCTCACCTTAATCAAGAAGCTTTGTATGTAGACAAAATACTCACTGGACATCTAGCACCAACTCAGGAACTCTTCACCTCTCAAACTCACAAAGTAGCCACCAATATAGAAATCACCTGTTTTCCAGGTTTGTTATTCAGTATCCTCTGGTCAGGGAAAAGCAACATAAAGCAGATGAGTCAGTCAGGAATTTGATATCTAGTCTGAGTATATGTTCTTGTTCTTGCCAATATATGCTCAAGTAGTTACCACTGTTGATAAAGGATGAAGAGACTGATGAGTGTAATCTTTCTCTGTTGAAAGCTGAGAGTATAATTGGTTCTGTCTCAAGAAAGGGTAGGTCAAAAGAGAGAGACAAAGTTTCTACAGCTTTCATAGACTATGGAGAGGACAATTTTTCCTGACTCAGTATTTTATGATCCTTATTACAACCTCTAATTATAAGAACACAGAAGGTCCAGTCAGGAGTTGCTGCATCATTTCATCAAAATGAAGGGTTTGTATTTCTAAAAGGGCAGCTAGGTGATACAGTGGACAGAACACCAGGCCTGAAATCAGGAAAGATCTGAGTTCAAACTCTGGTTTCAGACACTGGGAAAATCATTTAACACTGTTTCCTTCAGCTTCCTCATCTGTTAAATGATCTGGAGAATGAAAATAGCAAATCACTCTACTATCTTTGTCATGGAAACTCCAAATGGGATCTCTAAGAGTAGGACATGACTGAAAAGACTGAACAACAGCAACAAGGAGGCCCATGCACATGTCTATCTCCACTCTGCCAGATAAGATGTCCCTTCTAAATGCTTTTGTTGCACTTTTTCTACTTGAAGGTTGAGGAGGATTAGGGAGGTGTTAGAATTCTATTATTCTATTAGTTAGAAGAAAAATTTTATGGAAAATGTGGCATATAAGCTGGGACTTGGGTAAAATGCAATGACTTACACGAATGTACTCTGAAAATTTTAGATAACATATAATGCAAACCTATCTTTATGGTATACTGGGTGGTTTGAACATTTTTGAGCTTAGAATGAGACTTGGGATCAAAGCATGACTCTGACGTATGGAGCCTCAAGCAAATGTTTCCACTTTCATGGATCTCAGCTTCGTCACAAAGATGTATAATAATTTGCACTATTGACCTTAAAAATATTGTGAGAAAGCACTATAAAAAATGGAAAGTACCACACATATATAAATTATTATTATTGTCACTGGCATCTAACAAATATTTCGGAAAGAACAAATGATAGCCATTGATATTGCACTCTAATGTTTGAAAAACAAACCCCTTGTACAATTCTCATTGGGCTTAACAACGACCAGGAGTATAGGAACTATGGATATAGATTTATGTATGGTGCGCACGTACATATACACACATACATATACAAACACTTTACAAATGATCAAATTGAGACTCAAAGACTTAAAATGACTTTTACTTGATTGCAGAACTAACAAATGTAAAAGATAAGGTTAGATTCTAGTTCTTCATAACTCCAGGATCAGAAATTGAATTGCTAAACTTCATTTTGTGTTCTGAGAGAATCTCTGCTTTTTTCCAAAAGCAGCAAATTAATGGATAAAGACATCCAGCTCACAATTTTTTATTTCCAAGGTCACTTTTTTCAAGCAAGGTGAAAGAGAAAACAGGCATCCAAAGACTGGTTCTGAAAAAAAAGATACTTACCTTACTCAAAACCACCTAATTTGGCAAGTTGAAATGAAAGCAGTTGTTTAGCTTTGCTGAACTGTTATTGTATATAGTAGTATTCATGTTAAATATTTTCCCCCCAAAAAGCATGTGAGCAATATATTTTCCTAAACTGCACACAGATATCCCTTTTCTTCAATCCCTCCCAAAGATTTTGACTCAAGGTTCATGCACTGGAGCATACTACTAGGCACCTGGGGGAGCTGGGGGTTCATTCTGTATTCTTTGTTTAGTAAAACTGAGGTGAATTCACAGTTCCTCCTCTTTCCACTTTATTTCCCTTCTTTCCTCGGGAAAAAAGTGATAGTGATATTATTAGAGAGTTAGTTGCCAAGTCTTCCATTAGTAAATTAAAGAAAAATTTTAAAAGCATTAAGGTTTTGAGTTCTTGTGTATGAAGCTCTTGGGAGCAAATTTTGAAATATGAAGACAGTAGTACAATTATGAGTGAATAATAGTTTGCTTCATGCAGGTGGTCATTAAAAACATCTGTATTTAAGCACTCATTTTTAACTGATTGCTAAGAAGACTTCTTCATCTTCAAGGTAGTGAAATATATCCCCAAAGAAGAGTAAGAAAAGAGATAAATGCAAAAATAAAAAGGGAAATAAAGATTTGCTATATCAGGGGGAATGAGTACTAAGTTGAAAAATGAGGTTAGATATCACCTGGTTCATTTGCTCATTTTATAGATTTAGATCTAGAGAGTACAAATGATAACAGATCTAAGTGCTAGTTCATATGAAAAGGCTTGGGCTTTCCAGTCTCCTAATTCAATCCTCTTTCCACTTTAAAAAAGTGGAGTTTCTCTCTAGTGGCTTCCTATTGCCTTCATCTTATATGCATTTGTAGAGAACAGAATAGACTCCTTCCAAAAATGGATCATCTCAATTCTCTTCTTCCAAGTTCTACTTAAGTGCTATTTCTTTCACAAAGTCTTTTCTAGTCTCATAAATTACCAAAACAAGAATTATTCATTCCTTCCTTAAATCACAAACTATTTTAATTTAATCATTCTCATAACAAAACAACAGTTAATAACATATTGCCCTCTATCGTCTATAAAGAACTATACATCAGCTTTATTTGACCCTATCAACAATCCTACAGATGCCTTCCAGTTGTGAGTACGTCCAAAGTTTCTGAGTTGGGGGTCTGATTTTTTTTTCTCATACTATACTAATTTATTTGGTGAGCTCATCAGCCTCCATTGGTGTAATGATGATCATCTTTATGTAAATTAATCCTGGATCTATTCACTCATGTAATCACTAACCACCTACTGGATATGGTCAAGTGGATGTCTCATAGACATTTCAATCTGTAAAAAACTCAAATGTACAGAACTCTCTTTCCATCATACCCACCCATTTTCCAAACTCTTTCTTTTACTATAAAGGGTACTACCATCTTCTCAATCACTTACGTTCAAAACTTCGCTGTCCTAACAGTATTCTCAGTCACACCATCTATGGAATTCATTGCCTAATTTAGTAGCTTCTAACATAAGTGCATATATCCCTATATCCACCTGTTCATGTATATATGTAACTCACAGTAAGCAATTAGGCAAATGAGTTTAAGTGACTTGCCCAGAGTCCCACAGTTGGTTTCTGAAAACAAATTTGAACTCATGAAGTTGAGTCTTTCTGGTTCTAGGCCTGGAACTCTGATTCCAGGCCTGGAACTCTGTGTTACTATTATCTCAAGTACTACCTTCTAGATTAATTTTTTCCCAATTCCTCCACTGCTCATGCCATACTCCTTTTGTATTATTTGTCCATATGTTTGTATTGATCACATACGTTTTGTATATATTAAGCATAAACTTCTACATATTTATGTAGTCTCTTCATATAGAATGAAAACTAATAGCAACTACTGCTTCATGTTTGTCTTTATATCATAATTACTTACCAAAGTTTCTACCACCCAGAAAGATGTATATATGTAAACAGATCATGTCTTCCTACTAATCTTATGATTCCTTGAGGACATGGACTATGTCTTATTTTTTTTCATTTGTGCCTTAATAGCCACCATTATGCCTGGGATTGAGCAGGTCTTAATAAATATTTACTGATTCCCCTCCCTTTTCTTTGTTCTGGAGATAGAAAGGAAGGCATGGTGATGTGGAGAACTCTCAAAGAATATTTGTGTGGTATCCCAAAGACACATCCTCAGAAGTATTCAGGTTTTTTTCTACACTAAGGATATCAAAATGCTTTTCTTGCAAGCTTTCCATTCCTCTGAAGCAGCTGTTTGGACACAATATTTTTCATATCTTTGTTTGTGCATCCTCCTACCATCGATCACCATCAGTTAGATGCATCTGAATCAAAATGGCTTTGTCGCTGTTTATTTTTTAGTTCAAATGATATTTTTTTACAGTTTCCAAAAGGGAAGAAAATAATTCATAAAACACAGCCTCACAATCCTATAGATTTAGTGACGCAAGTAATGTTAAGGACTAATTTATGTCTTTCATTCTACAGATGAAGAAACTAAAGAAATTGTTGTCTAAATGAGTTGTCCAAGATTACACAGATAGTAAGCATTTATTTCATTGGTGGGAACAAAAACTACAATGAAAAGAATGATAGTAAAGGAGTCAAATTATATTTGATGCCACCAGATAAGTGATATATGATCCTGAAAAAATTTGCCTGAGTTTTCATTTGTTCAACTGTTAAATGGAGCTAAAGTTATGTCCCCTTCCCATCTTTTATGTTTCCTGGAGCCAATCAAATAAGACAAAGAATAAAAGTGATAAAATGATACAATCTTTGAAAAGGTCTATAAATTTGATGTAATGTTATTTAGCTAGGATCCTCCATTGCAGAGAGCTATCTTTGTCACAGCTAATAATAAAATTTTATAATACCTTATGCCCTCCTCATTGTTGACACCTTTCTACAGGTGATAAACAATGGTTACTCTTTAACATATTACAAGAGTCATTCCCATTTTTGTTGTGTTTTAAGGCTAGTAATAACAATAATAATATGTTGTTGTTATCTAATTTTTTCATTTATGTCCAACTGTTCATGACCCATTTGGGGTTTTCTTGGCAAAGATGCTGGAGTAGTTTCCAATTTTCTTTTCCCACTCATTTTACAGATGAAGAAACTGAGGCAAGCAGAACCTTTCCCCAGAATGGCAGAACGAATAAACATCTGAGGCCAGATTTGAACTCAGGAATATAAATTTTTCTAACTTCAGGACCAATACTCTATCCACCGTGCCACACTGATGGACAACACACACACACACACACAAACACACACACATTCTTTCTCTTTGAAAATGAAGGACCAACAACTATACATATAATTATATACATATTTTCAATATGCAGTATTATCCAATACTGCACAATACATGTATCCAATAATGCACATATATATATATATATATATATACAGGCTTGTGTATGTACATATGCATATATACATGTATGTATGTAAATGCATATACATGTATATGTGTGTATATACTTTGTGTGAGACATTTTGTTAAGCTCTTTACAATTATTTAATCATTTGGTCCTTACAACAATTCTGGGGGGCAGAGGATAGATGCTATTATTATGTTCATTTTACAAATGAGAAACCTTAAGGAAACAAAGTTTAATAATTTGCCTAAGGCCACATAGTGTCTCAATCAAGATTTAAAATGACAATTATCATTATTCCTATTTTGTCACATAATAAAGCTGAGACTTGGAAGCCTACATTACTTGAAAGTAATCACACTTTCTAGAAAATGGTGGAGATAAATTTTGAAATCAATTATCCTGACTCCTGGTTCAGTACTTTTGTCCCTAAAGCACACTGCCTCTCTTTTGCCCTGATCCTATTATCTAATTATGATTTCCAAGTTACATAATCTAGTTTATATCCTGCGTAGCTGGTGTTTACTAGAAAGTTTCTTCAGAAAACTTTCTGCCATTATCTTCCTTGGGACTTGATCTTTGGATCCTCATTTTTCATCTTTCACATCAAAATCATAGGTTATATAATCTAATTACACAAATCTAAACACTATTTACAAGAATACAATAGGTGAATTCTAAAGTCACTTGTAGCTATAAGATTCTTTGATACTATGTTTCTGAAATGAAAAGTTATGGTCTCTGCTTCTCCTGACTAATCCCACATTTTTTCCTGCAACTGGGAAGATAATATATTGTATTGTCAATCAATAAACAGTTATTAAGATTCTAAAATTTTGATTTGGAAATTATAAAGCCTGGATCTGAGGCCCAGAGTCACTATTTCCTGGACAGGGAAAATTTATTTAATATATCTGAGTCTTAATTTCCATGTATGTGAAATTACAAAATCAATGTAAAATTACAAAATCATGAGGTAAAAGAAAACTCAGAAAGGATTCTTGTTCAACCTTCTGCAGCATCACAAAAAAGTCCAATTTCCCTATTTGCTAATATGCATATATAAAGGTTTGCCAAGTAATTTACGTGCATTATACCATCTGATCCTCAAAACAAACTTGGTGGATAGGTGTTTTCAATATCCTTGTTTTTTAGATGGACATATTGAGATGGAGGTTAAGTGACTTGGTCAGGGCGATACAAATACAAAGTATCTGAAGCAATATTTGACTGTTGGTTGTCCTAACTGGGAAATCACTATCTTATTTTTTTATACCATGTAGTTTTATTCCACCAAATAGTCCTATTCTTTCAAGCTGAGCTTTAAAAAGATTGCATTTTATAGAAGTAACCAATTCCATTTTAGACATGCCTTTTCTCCTTGTTAGTTACTTTAATGCATGTCATGCCAGTCCTGGGCTATGCTTTTTTATTTACCTTTTAAGCTCAAAGAGATGGGGAAATGTTTGCATATGTCATTGACTCCCATTTAAGAGTGAGAAAGCTGAGCAAAGAAGGTTAGTGAATGCCTATTTATATACTTTGGAAGATTCACCATCTGAGTGCGTATCTGATTGAAGAGGGTGCCCGAAACTAAGCATGCCTACGGCACTCTCTCCCTAATTCACTGCATGGCTATTACCAGCTTTGAAGAAGGATCTGATTTTTGCACAATAACTGCATGTTCTCCAGCTGTGGAAATAACTTCTTGGAAACTCTGGAGACCGTCAAAAATAGTTTGTGGTTTTTTATAAAAGAAGCATTCAGTGACTATACTGAATGATGAAAGATGTATTGGGAGGGTGGGCACAAACAAGAGTGGAGAAATAGTGCCCATAAATGCCAGGTAATCATACTTAAGTCAGATCTTTCAGCATCTACTGAAATCTGCTCTGATCACATCTATATGGATGACAGTACAATATACTAAAAAGAGAGCTAACCAAAGCCTGGGACTCAAACATTGTCTCTGTAGCAAGATAGTTCTATGACCTTAAGTCACCACTCCTCAGATTGAACTTTCCTCTATTATAAAATGAGTATATTGATTTTTTCATTCAATACTTCATAAAATACTTGAGTTGGAAAGAAACTCTCATGCTCTCTAGCCTAACCTGTACCTTAGCAGGAATTATAATGCTTCTTGGCACTTTGCAACATCTCTGACAAACCATTATTGAAATACCCCTTGAAGTTCTCCAGGGGTGGTAAATCTAATTTTTCTGGGGAAGCTCATTCACCTTTATGACAGCTTTTATTTTTAGGAAGGTGTGGTGTTTTGTTGTGTTGTGTTTTCCTTTATAATCGCGGTAGGCTGGTAAATGATTCATGGTGGGTCTCAGAAGGAAAATGCATGCAGGACACAAATTTAAATTTAATCAGCATTATAAATATTTTCTCCATTATCTTCTTAAGTCTAGAAATCAATAAAATAATATTATTTTTTGATTTTTTGATCTATTTTGTTTTTAGTTTATGGAATACAACAAGCATTTCTATAACATAATATAAAGTCTTAATTTGTAGCATTTGCCAATTGTCAAGATGTTAATATCTATCCTCAAAATTTAGCAATTAATACTCATAGGCTAGGACAAGCTGGCTTCCACATATTTCTGAAATATCATACTTAACATCCATCCATTGCTCCATGTTCTCCTTTATATACCCAAGTCAAACAAATCTAATCTCTTTTCTAATGGACAATCTGTCAAAAAGCTGGATAGCTTCAGACCTTTTCCATGATTTCTAGATAAAATAGTTATTAGATCTTTGGGCTTTTAAATCTGTCCTCAGATACTTACTAACTGTGTGACCCTGAACATGTCACTTAATTTCTATCTGCCTTAGTTTCCCTAATTGTACAAAGGGGATTATAATAATGACCTCAAAAGGCCATTATGATAATCAAATGAGATATTTGTAAAGTGTTTAGCACAGAATCTGACACATAGTAAGTGCTTAGTTTTCCTTCTCTTCTCCTTTTTCATTTTCCTTCTTTTTTCCATTTTCTTCTCCAATCTTAATATTTTCACTTCTTTGAACCAATCTATGTATAGCATGGTAATTTCTGTTTTCTCCTTCCCTGCTATAAATACTCTATAAGATAAGAAATTTACTGTGGAGTGAGGTACTAGAAACCAGCTACTTATTGTACTTATGACCATAACTTTTGGGACTAATTTGGGATTGAGGGATGAAAGAGTAGGATGAGGAGGAAAGTTGAAGAGTCTTATCCTTCCACTCCAGAAAAAAAAAAATTCCTTTCCATATTCCAGAAAAAAATTCCTTTCCACTGCATGACTCTTTTTTCTTCCTGGTCATCCTTTTCCAGAAGTGCTTCAGTGTTTTGTAATTCCTCTGATGTCTAACTCAAAATTGGAACCACTATTATGGATGTGGTGTGAATAGAACAGAGTAAAATGAGTCTATCACTTTTCTCCTTCCAGACACTATTATTTATGCAACCTCAATGAAGAAGAGTTTTGGGGGATGCCTCTGTTCGCCTATAGAGATTATCTAATGAATTCAGGCCACTTCCTTGTGGATTCTCTCTACCAATAATAACAGAACCCTAGAATATAAGCAACCTTTGGAGCAAATTAGTCTAACACATCAATCAAGCAAATATTTTGAAATCCTACCATGTGGTTTGAACTGTGTTGGGTCCTGGTGATACAAATACAAAATCAAAATCACCTCTTTACAAAATCAGAGATTCAAGTAACCGTTAACCTAGCCAGGAAGAAAGTTTTGGGCAGTGGAATAAGAGATAGGTAATGGGTAATCAGGATGACCAGCAAAGACTTTATGTAGAAGGGGCCAGTTAGGATAAGTCTTCAAAGAAATAAAGGATCATGTCTATAAAACATTAATAATTAATCAACCATTTAGTCTTCATTTGAGGACTTCCCACAGTGAGAAATTCACTATATTCTGCAGCAATCCATAATAATTTCAGCTAAATTTTAGTGTTGAGTATTTTTCTCATTTCCTTGTAATAAAATCTGCCTCTTTGCCTCCTTTAACATCTTGGAAGAGGGAGTCAAAAACATAGTTGGAAGTTCTTGCTAGGAGATCCTTAGTTAGGATAGAAACCAGCTTATAATTAATTAGTTTTTTCTAGATTTCTTCCTCCTGTGGAGGTGGACATTTGAAAAGGCCAGTGACATTTCTCAGCTATTCAGGAAAAGTTTCCTTCTCCCCACATTTTTTATTACCAAGGTAATTTACATGAAAATGAGATTTGCAGTGTTCTTTGTCTTCTCCTATTAGTTATTCCTTCCTCCAGAGTTGAAATTTGTACCATTATATGCACAGTTATAACATTAATAACTAAAATAATAGTAAGCTTAAAACTACTTCCTGCAATTAAAACAATGAACTCTCAATCCTGAGCTTTTGGAGGGCAGCTTTGTGTGTAATTATTTGGTATGATGTCTGACCAGGAGCTCAAAGCATATAATGGGAGGAGGAAAAGAACATTAGGGGAACAAAGGCCTGTGGGCAGCAATGGATCATTAAATAGTGAAATTGGAGCCCACACGATGAATTGAAATAAAAATTTCAGTCCACAGTAATGCAAGAGAAATGATTGAAGATGCCCTATCTGCTTAGTTCATGTCCAAAGAGAAACTTGGATAACTTCTATTTTTTTAATGAGTTCGATTATTAGCTCCTTATGGGCACAGACTTGTCTTCAGTACATTTTTTTTCCCTAGTGTCTGTCATACTTTGCCAACTGTGGTGAAAAATTATGTTTTGAATATCTATTCATTAGTGAGTACAGTGGGTAGTCAATGGAGATCTTCCAATAAAAGATCTTAATAGAGGTATTACCCAAATGCATAAAGAACAATTATTAAATCATCAATTTCTTATAGGCTATGTTTTGATTATTAAAAGTAGCCAATCAACAATCATCTATGATTTTTTGTTCAAGTATTGTGCTAATTGCTGAGAATTCAAATAATTATATAGCTAACATTAATATGGGGATGACTATGTGGCAGGCACTGTGCTAAGTACTTTGCAACTATTATCTCATTTGATCCTCACAATAATTCTACAAGGTAGGTATGAGTATTTTTCACATTTTACAAATGTCAGAACTAAGGCAAATAGAGGTTGAGTCACAGTTTATAACTGTCTGAGATTGAATTTGAACTCCTGATTTGACTTCCAGCCTGGTTCTCCATCCACTGAGTCACCAAGATGTAAGTGTACTTTTAGGCTATCCTGAATCTCCCCCCACCAAAAAAAATGTGAAGATAATTAGATATAAGTATCTATCTATCCATCTAATATATGTTATAGAAACATATCCATATCTATATATGTTTATAAATATCTGATTTTATTTAGTAATCTATATAGGACTATAGTTTTTCAAAGCTTTTAATTTGGAAACATATGCATAGATAGTTTTCATCATTCACCCTAGCAAAACCTTGTGATTCAAATATTTTCAGCCCCTTTTCCCCAACCTCCTCCTCTATATAACTAATCCAATATATGTTAAACATGTTCAATTCTTCTACACATTTTTCCACAATTATGCTGAGCAAGAAAAATCCAATTATAAAGGCAAAAAATAAGAGAAAGAAAACAAAATGCAAGCAAATAACAACAAAAAAGTAAAAAATACTATGTTGTGATTCACAGTCAGCCACCACAGTGCTTTCTCTGGGTAGAGATGGTTCTCTCCATCACAAGACCATGGGAACTGGCCTGAATCACCTTGCCATTGAAAAAAGATATATCCATCAGAATGGATTATCATATAATACTGTTGTTGCTGTTTGCAATGTTCTCTTGGCTCTACTCACTTTACTTAGCATCAGTTCATGTAAGTCTCTCCAGGCCTCTCTGAAATCATCCTGCTAGTCTTTCTTATAAAACAGTAATAATATTCCATAGTATTCATATACCATAATTTATTCAGCCATTTCCCAATTGATGGGCATCCACTCAGTTTCCGGTTTCTTTCCACTACAAAAAGGGCTGCCACAAACATTTTTGCACATGTGGATCTTTTTCCCTTTTTTATAATCTTTTTGGGATACAGCCCCAGGACAGACATTGCTGGATCAAAGGGTATGTAGAATTTGATAGATAGCTCTTTGGGCATAGTTCCAGATTGCTCTCCAAAATAGTTGGATCTATTCACAGTTCCACCAACAATGTATGTGTCCCAGTTTTCCCACATTCCCTCCAACATTCATCATTATTTTTCCCTGTAATTTTAACCAATCTAAGAGGTGTAGCACTACGGTTTTGTTGTTGCTGT
The DNA here is from genome assembly GCA_023553655.1 of Myrmecobius fasciatus. Taxonomy (NCBI): domain Eukaryota; kingdom Metazoa; phylum Chordata; class Mammalia; order Dasyuromorphia; family Myrmecobiidae; genus Myrmecobius; species Myrmecobius fasciatus. The sequence continues at coordinate 35,159 of JAJPUD010012537.1, read as the reverse complement.
TCACTCATTTCAGTTTTGTCCAACTATCTAGGACTCTATTTTGGGGTGGATACTATTTTTGGCAAACTGTCATAATTTACCCTTTGTTCCAGCTTATTTTACAGATGGAAACTGAGGCTAACAGGATTAAGTACCTTGACTAAGATTACACAGTTAGTGTCTGAGACTGTATTTGAATCTGATTCTAAACCCAGTTCTCTGCCCACTGTGCCACCTAGCTGCCTATCTATATCTATCTCTACCTATGAGAGAGAGAGAGTGTGTGTGTGTGTGTGTGTGTGTGTGTGTGTGTGTGTGTGTGTGTATAGAGAGAAGACAGAGAGGGAGAAAGACAGAGGCAGAGACAGAAATGGGAGGGAGAAAGGGAGAGAGGGAGAATTTTATTTGATAGTTTAACAAGGACTATAGTGGTAGAATTCAAAGATTGCCTCCACTGTTATTCATTATAGATTTCTTTAGACATATTTGGAGATCATTCAACTAAAATTTAATAAATACTCACTGCATGGTCAAGCATTATATTAGGATTTGTTACTTTTTCTATCTGCTTGTTGTCCTTTCACTTTCATCTGTAAATGTCCTTGGAATGAATTTTCTCATAACAAGCTTTGTAACCTCACTTTCCCTTTCACTTACTCTTTACTGGTTTGTGAGTCAACACTGCCTACAATAGAGATGCAGTGACTTGTTTAAGATCTATAAAATTTTTCTTTGTCAAAGCCAGAACTAGATCCTGGATTCCAAATCCCCCATATCTTTTCCTCTAGTCCTGGAGGACCTTGCCCAGAAAATACTTCTAAATGCAATGAATTATGTTTATCATCAAATCTATGAATCATTTAAGACCAGGGCAAAGACTTCAGCCCCCACCACATTTAGTTTAAATAAGTCAGGTAATCCTTTAGTATCAAACTGATCTATTCTAATTCAAAAGACTTTTTAAAGTACCTTCTATGTTCAAGGTTCTATTCTAGGGACTGAGTATACTAGTTTGAAAAGCAGAAAGCATGAGGAAGTATGGCAAGGAACAAAATTAGTTACCATAGATTTTGTTAAAAACTATATAAAAATGTAGATGAAGGAGAACATTCCCTTTTAGTATTTCCAAATACTTCACTGGCTATACTTTTAATTGGTTGTCTTACTATCCCTACCTGGCCCTTTATTGAATAATCAATGCAGATGACTACTGGATTTGACTTAAATCTTATCTTTTCCACTTACTAATTCTATAATTTGAGACAAATCTCTTCAGCTTTCTATCCCCAAGTTCCTTCATGTACAAAATAAGAAATTTATATTAGATAATCTATTTGCTTTCTTCTCCCTTCCAATCTTATGACCAGAGAGCTATATATAGACTCAGGAGTTCTAGGCACAAGCTCAAGAGCTATCATGTATTAGTAGTATAATCTTGGGCAAGCCACTTAAATTGTTGGGCTTCACTTTCACAAAAACATATACTTTCTGAGTTGGATGGGATCTCAGTAAACTAAACCAGAAACCTAATAGTTTTCATTGTATACAATAACACCTTGGCAATCAATTCACTACAAATATAGGTCTGAGTTATTGTTTTTTGATTATCAAAACTTGTGAAAGGATAAAGAAAATATTATCAATAAAGTTTAAACATATGTCCATTATATAAATATATATCATAAATACATACATACATGTATAAGTATATATATATGTATATTTCTACATATCATCTATCTATCTATATGCAAATACATATGTGTGTGGGTATAGTTTTTCTTTTTTTCCAGATAGCTTGTTGTTAAAACTTTTACCATCACACTATTGGATATAACCCTTGTCCCACAATCAATCCCTTTTATAAGGCATCTAACAATCAGAAACCCTACATTTTTTTGATGATCTGCAAGGGGAAAAAATGTAAAAGAAAAAAAAAGCCAATATCATTCAAAATGGCCCATTCTACTTTTAGATAACCCTACTTTGTTAGTAAATGTTTTCTGATATTAAGCCTTAATCTGGCTCTTTGTAAGCTTTATCTGATATTCCTGGTTTAGTGCAGTGATGCTCAAACAAAACAAATCTATTTCATCTTTCATTTAACAGACCTTTTTTTTTTAAGATAATCAGGATTAAATTCTATCCCAGGATCACACAGGTATTAAGGGTATGAGCCCAAATTTGAACTGGGATCCTCCTGAGTCCTAGGCCAGTGCTTTATCCATAAATAATAGACTCAAATTTTTAAAGACTACTTTCACATTCCTTTGAGCTTTTTCTATTTTATTCATTAGATCTTCTTATGTTACAAACTCAAGGCCTTTCTTTCTAGTTGCCACTTCCCCCCAAAACTTTCTAGTTTTTCAATGCTCATGCTAAAATATTATATAATGAGTTCTATCTTTAACAAAGGGGTGCTTCATTACTTTAAAATAAGGGGGTTGAACTTGTCTCTTTAAGCTGTCTTCTCCCTCTACATCCTCTCTATGATCTTATAAATGTGACTAATAATACTAAGGGAGACAGTAAGGAGGAGGATGAACAGAGAACAAATTCATTTGTCTTTCATACTGACCTATGGCAAGGAAAAGGAAAGGCAAGCCAGAGATTTCAAAAAGATGAAGAAAAGAATTGTCTTCATCTCAGCATATAAATCCCCTGAAGTGGAGGTGAACTTGCCTGTAAATATCAACTACCTTTTATCTAAATGATTTTGCTGCATAAAGCTGGTTTTGTAACATGAGGGGATCTATAAGCCTTTCCTAGGAACTGACAGATCTCAGCATTTGTGCCTCTGTGATGTTCCAAGTAGTCAAATCGCCAAGAGCAGCCTTAAACCTCTATCTTCTGTTAGCCCTCATATTTTAAGAACATCAGTCAGTGGGTGACAGCTCCGTTTCTGGAAAGAAAAGAAAGCTGCTTTCTGTTATCTCAGTGTATTCATCATCCACAGAAAAATGCATGTTCTACTTTCAGAGTTACAGAAAAGGTGTTCGTTAGCAAATGGAGTCTATCTTACAAGTTGAAGAAGCAGCAGGGAAAGAGAATTCTCAGAACAGTAGTAAATGAGTTACACAAGATTCACTAGGCCAAGGCCTTTATAGAAGCAGTATTACAAAACAGAAAATCTGGAAAGACCTGAGACATCATAGAGTCCATCCCTCTCATTTGCAGAGGAGAAAACAGAGATACCCAGAGGAATGAATTGAATTATAAGAAGCCACTAAGTTGGCAAGTACAGAATTGGGATACAGATTGAATTTTTAAGGAGTAAAATCAGTTCCTTTTCCTTACTTCTCTAGGTCTGCTCAACAGTACAACCATCCAATTTTTGTGTGAAGTTTTTATCAGTACATCAGTCACTGTACTTTAAAAGAGCTTAAGCAACTCTCCAACATTTATAATTGTTAGGAAATGTTTCCTTGTATTGATTTAAAATCTGTCTCCCTGCAACTTTCCACCCATTGGCCCTAATTCTGACTTCTGAAGCCAGTTCAAATCTAATCCTCCTTCCATGTGAAAGCTCTTCCAATAACCTGGCTACAATTATCATGTTACCCTGTGATGTCACCAATTACATCATATTGTGAGATTTCATTTGGCATAGTATGGGTCTTTAGGGCCCTCACAAATCTCATCACCCTCCTCAAGTTTGAAAATATCTCTCCTAAAACTTGCTGCCCACAATGGAAAATAGTATTCCTTATGTCATATAACAAAATGTCACATATTCCAAAAATAGTCTGTTCAAGTGGCAGAAAATGCAAGTGTGGTCTGGCTGACAAAATCATGCTTGTATATTCATTTGAATGCTTAGCTCAGCATCAGACAAGAAAAATTTTTACTGAAGCTCATTAATTGATCAGTTGTTTGGGTCAGTTTTGGTGGTGATGGCCAGTAACATTATGTAAATTTATCCATTAGAAAGGCATTGATTACAGGGAGTGGTTCTGAAAATTCCCCATATCTGAAGAAAGTATAGTAGCTAAATGAAATGACATTATGAATATATTCAAATATATAAAGAAAAAAACTTAAGGAGTAGTTACAGACTTCTATAAAGTTGTATAAAAAGGTTCCCTTTTGGATATGAACAGACAATTTTCAGATGATGAAATTAAAACCATCTCCAGTCATATGAAAAGTTGCTCCAAATCACTATTGATAAGAGAAATGCAAATTAAGACAACTCTGAGGTACCACTACACACCTGTCAGATTGGCTAAAATGACAGGAAAAGATAACAATGAATGTTGAAGGGGATGTGGGAAAACTGGAACACTAATACATTGTTGGTGGAACTGTGAACGGATCCAGCCATTCTGGAGAGCAATTTGGAGCTATGCTCAAAAAGTTATCAAACCTTTGACCCAGCAGTGTTTCTACTGGGTCTATATCCCAAAGAGATCTTAGAGGAAGAAAAGGGCCCCACATGTGCAAGAATGTTTGTGGCAGCCCTTTTTGTAGTGGCTAGAAACTGGAAACTGAAGGGATGCCCATCAATTGGAGAGTGGCTGAATAAATTACGGTATATGAATGTTATGGAATATTATTGCTCTGTAAGAAACGACCAGCAGGACGATTTCAGAGAGGCCTGGAGGGACTTGCATGAACTGACGCTGAGTGAAACAAGCAGAACCAGGAGATCATCATACACAGCAACAACAGTATTACATAATGATCAATTCTGATGGACATGGCTCTCTGCAACAAAGAATTGTCTCAAACCAGTTCCAATTGTTCACTGAAGAAAACCATATACACCCAGAGAGAGGGATATGAAATATGGACCACAACGTAACATTTTCATGATCTCTATTGACATTTGCTTGCATTGTGTTCCCTTTCTCTGATTTTTTTTCTTGTAGATAGGATTTTTCTTGCATAACTTCTCAAGCATTTCAACATTATTAACATGTAGTGGACTTCCTGCCATCTAGGGGAGGGGAGGGGACTGGGGGTAAAATTTGTAATGGAAAGCTTTGTAAAGATCAACACTGGGGAACTACCCATAAATATGTTATACAAATAAAAAGCTTTAATAAAAAAAAGGAAAGAAAAAAGGTTCTCTTTTTTCCAGATGAAAGCTGTGAATTTCCTGGAATTACATAGCTAGTATATGGCTACCACTATAATGATGACCAGTGTTAACCATTCATTTGGATTATTAAAATAGTGCGTTCCATTCTGCACAATAAATTATTTTAGGAATGATGCTGACAAACTTAAGATGTTGGTAAGAACAATGAGAGAACCAAAGATTGTATCATATAAGACTCCATCATAGAGATATTGATGACATAAATCTTTTTTTCTTTTTCTTTTTTATTCTTTATTAAATCTTTTTATTTGCAAAACATATGTATAGATAATTCTTCAGCATTGACCCTTACAAAGCTTTCCGTTACAAATTTTTCTCCCTAGTCCCCACCCCTCCCCTAGATGGCAGGAAATGCACTACATGTTAATTATGTTAAAATACTTGACAAATCGAATATATGTATACATATTTCCACATTTATCTTGCTGTGCAAGAAAAATCGTATCTAAAAGAAAAAAAATCAGAGAAAGGAAACACAATGCAAGCAAACATCAATAGAGAGCATGGAAATGTTATGTTGTGGTCCACATTTTACATCTCTCTCTCTCTCTGGGAGTATATGGCTTTCTTCACTGAGAAATTGGAACTGGTTTGAAACATTTCATTGTTGAAGAGAGCTATGTCCATCAGAATTGATCATCATATAGTCTTGTTGTTGCCGTGTATAATGATCTCCTGGTTCTGCTCATTTCACTCAGCATCAGTTCATGCAAAGATGACATAAATCTTGGAGAACATTGGACAGAGCAAACACTATATTACTTCAGGCATTTGAAAGGTTATTTAATTGAATAACCCATTATTATCCTTGCTCAAAATCTACCTTCATCCATTTGACAGAAAAAAATCTCTCATAAATCTGGTTATTTTACTCCTATTGTCAAAAACATTCATTCATTCCCTAATATCTCCCATACTAATGATGAAACACCTTTCTTTGGAACTTAAGTCCTCCACAATCTGACACCACCTTAGCTTTCCAGCCTTACTTAATACTGTTCCCTGTCATATACTTTAAATGCCGAACTTATTAAATTAACCTATCCCCTTCAAACCTGTACAATTCTTAGCCTTTTATGTTTTTGCTCATTCTGTATCTATAACTAGAATGTTCTCCTGTACTATATGCATCTGATTATTTCCCACCCCAAATTGTAAGCTCAATTCAAATGTTATATCCATTAAGAGACTTTTCCTGAACCTTCTCATTGGTAATAATATTACCCATTTTTATAACTTTCAAATGTATTAGTTATATATTATGTACTATAATGTCAACTAGAGAGCTTAACATGTTGGAGCAAGAATAGGGCTTATATACATAAAAAACTGCAAGTGAACTTGCAAAACTGGACCTCGACTTAGGTATTGAGTAGGACTTCCTATGGCAGGCTCAAGTGTAGACAATGGAGATATTTGTGGAGCTTGTGGAAATAGTCTCTAAGTTGATTATTTCAAGTCATTCAGTGAGGTATAGAACCAGTGTCAGCATAGTGGGAACAGGAATGCAGTCAGCTACAAGAAACAGGGATTGTGAGCATGCCAGAAGATGTGATAAATGACTCTCTCAAGTCTCTGGGAAATAGGTGAAGCTCCAAAAATTCTAAACAGTTAAATCCCTCAATGAACACCTGGTGCTGTCAAAGCAATACACTTGTCCAGAGAGTGAGATCATCCAAAATGTAAAGGATTGTTGATATGTCAGGTCAGGACAGAATCTGCTTGCTGGGCCTTAACTTTGGAAACAGGAGGTCTCCAATTAGTTTGACAATAATTATTTCAGTATAGTTTTATACTTTTAATAAACTGTATGATGGTGGGGGAGAGACAAAAGTAACTAAATCAAGTTATCTTTACCAGTGGCCTAGCATTCCTTCATTCACAATAGAAAAGTAACAGATACTCTTTGAATAAATTGATGTAGCAGAAAATAGAAGCCAGTTCTTCAAACTAAAAATCGTATATTTATTTGACTGTACTATAAATACACATAAGGGAAAAATGTTTTTGTTATCCAGATATTATATTTAGAGTTTTGTTATGTTTAGAGTTTTACTACTTAAACCAATTTTACATCCCTGTTATAAATCCTACCAGGCCATCTTGTATTGTATTGTGATCTGTGTATTTCTTTAGCCTCTTTGATCATATTTCATATTAAAATTCATCATTGGTATTCATCCTCTGCAAGCCTTTGTGACTACTTATAACATACAAGGACTATGGTAATTACTGAGAATGAAAATACAAGCAATCCCTCTCCTCGAGGAGCTTACATTCTAATCAACTCACAGAACAAAGTTGGAAAGTGGGAGTAGGGAACAGTGTTCAGCCTAGTGACATGGTGGAGAAGCACTGAGTTAAGCCTAGTGATAAATAAAGAGATAAATGTCCTATATACCTTTTTTATTTGGAAGTCCAGAGAAGAGCCATCAGAAGAAGGACCACAGAGAACATTTGAGATAAGAATTTCAGAGTTGAAATTACCTTTCAGGCTGAAGAAGTTTGTAGGGCATGAGAATACTAGAGTACAGCCTGGTAGGAAATAAAGGGTATCAGAAATATTGGTCAATAGTTTTCTGTTACTGATTTCTCTCTTTTTAGCTTAATTGTTAAAACCATACTTGTATTCTAGAAGAAATTTTCTAGGACAATTTGTTTTTCTATTTTAAAAAAAATTACCTATGTGATAGTGAAATTGAAATTATTCTTTGAATAGTTAAGAGAATATAACTTATAAATACATCTGGTCCTGTAACCACTTTATTTTATAGATGAAAAAACTTAAATAAGCCCAGAGAAGTTTAAACAGTCTATCACATGCCAGATAGATAGTAAATTAAAAAAAAAGAGATTGAAAAATCAATTCCTTTTCTAAATGTAATGCTCTGAGATTATATCAAGCTAAGGAAAGAAAAGAAGATCTTATACAGGTGGGGTTTTTTGATCTGGTCCTTGAATAATATTAGGATTTTAGTATGTAGGAACTTTTAAAAGCAGAAGAACAGACTTGGCATAAGGAACAGTAAAAAGGAGAAATATATTTAGGAATCTGCTATTATCCCATTTTGGATCTGTGCTTCAGGGGATCCAATCCCAATTGCAGACACCAGAATGATGGGTTTATTCCTTGAACTTGGAAAATGCTGCTTCCATCACTGAATGCCCAATGCTTTACACTTCTTATGTTCTATTCATAATATTTACCTCTGAGGTCTTGATGTAGTAAAATTATCTCTTTCTCTCTCAGAAAAGTAGTAAGAACTCAGCATGAGAGCTTTTAAGAAAGTAAAAGAGGAAAAATGCATGTACAAAATACTGTTCCAGTTAGCAAAAAAGTTAACAGTAGGAAGTTAATAGGTTTGCCTATGATGGGAGTTATCTGACAAGTTTGTATAATTAAGACTTTCGGTCTGGAACATAGGGCATGGATTTTTTTTTTTTGAGATTATACCTCAAATCTTAAAAGAGGGAAAGGGACAAACATGTACAAAATGTTTGCTACAGCCCTTTTTGTAGTGGCTAGAAACTGGAAAGTGAATGGATGCCCATCAATTGGAGAATGGCTGAATAAATTATGTTATATGAATGTTATGGAATATTACTTTTCTGCAAGAAACGACCAACAGGATGATTTCAGAGAGGACTGGAGAGACTTGCATGAACTGATGCTGAGTGAAGTGAACAGAACCAGGAGATCATTATACATGGCAACAACAATACTATATGATGATCAATTCTGATGGATATGGCTCTGTTCAACAATGAGATGTTTCAAGCCAGTTCTAATTGTTCAGTGATGAAGATGAAGTGAGCCATCTATACCCAGAGAGAGGACTGTGGGAACTGAGTGTGGTTCACAACATAAAATTTTCACTCTTTTGTTGTTGTTTGCTTGCATTTTATTTTGCTTCTTTTTATTTCTTGTGTGGCACAGTAATTGTATAAATATGCATGCATATATTGGATTTAACATATTTCTGCCATGTTTAACATATATTTGCCTACTTGCTATCTAGGTGAGGGCATGGAGGGAAGAGGGGGAAATTGGAACATAGGCTTTTGCAAGGGCTAATGTTGAAGAATTGTCCACGCATATGTTTTGAAAAATAAAAAAAAAATTTAAAAAAGTAATTATACCTCAAAATGGTTAAAAAAATTCTACCCACAAAATTCCATGATGCCAAATGAATATAAGAAAGGGTTTATTCACTGTACTAATTTAAAATAAAAGAGACTACTTCATAACTTCTAATTCTGATTTTTTATATTTCTACATTTCCTTCCCTTAATGCTGGCAATCTATATGTAAGATAGGTTGCTTAAATTATTTATAAGTTCAAACAATCTTCATTTTGTAATGATCCTTTATAATCACCTAGTTTGTTTTCCTTATTTAAAGATAAAGAAATTGAGGTCCAGTGAGATGAAATGATTTGGCCAAAGTTACATCATTACCAAATTGCATAATAAGGATTGTAACTGAAGACAATTTGATCACAGAATGATGGAAATTCAGAATTGAGAGTGATCTCATCAACCACCTAGTGCAAGCCATAACTAAAAAGAATATCCATTGTAACAAACATAAGTGGGCACTATATAACATACATAGTAAGTAAACCTCTGTTTGAAGAATAGAGCCCATCTCCCTTGTAGATAACTTTAATCGTTAGGAAGTGTCCATTTGCCTATTTGCTTGTTTGTTTTTCCTGACATCTAGCTGAAAATTGTCTTCAGCTTCAGTCCATTATTCTTGTGTGGACCTTTTAGGCTGAACTTTTCTGGCCAAGAAGCCTAAAATCTAATGTTGAGTAGTTATAGTCATGTACATAAAGGATAATTAATCAAATATTCAAATGTCATTTCTGTATATTTTCTTTCTTTGTCTATGGAAATTATATTGCTTTCAAAATATCACAGACAGTTTAAAATTACTGCATAGTATTGCATTTGTCTTTATAATTTTTTTTGTCATGCTGATTTCCCTAAAGGGAAATAGATGTTTTAGGGATTATCTGTTCCCTTGAAAAGAAGCTCTCTCCCCCATGAATTCAATGATCATAGCTTAATGAATTGAGAATAGCCATTTTCAAAGATGATGTTTATAAAACATAGTTTATCTCTATTTCTGGAAAAGGTGAAAGTTAACATTAACCAGTCATGTTATGTGATTAGGGACATTTTGTGGTCTCTATGTCTTTTGGCTTTATTTTATAATTTTTCAAGTTAATTTTTCAAATTTTCAATTCTTCTGTGTAGGTGAGCTGATGATTGATGGAGGGAAGAGGGGAGACACATAGAGGGTCTTGCAGGAATACTATAAACTAAGCAGAAATCAGAGTAGCCTTTTCTGTGTTACAAGCTCATGCAGGTTAGAGAGAAGAGAAGCTGTCCACTGCTGAAAAAAGAGGCTCATTTAATTACATAGAAATTTCACAAAGATTAAAGGACTTCAGTAGCTCCATGGGCCAACACATATGGGAAAAGAAGTAATTGCTGCTGTGAAACTTAGAAGCAGTCTTCCAGCTTTCTTGGAAGATCTCTAATGATAGAGAACCAAGGCAACATTTTACCAATTATTCATTTATTTATTTATTTGGATTCCCCCTCTGGATTTAAATTGAAGGTCTGCCAAAAGTTAAGAAATGGATAAGCAAATTATACTATATGTCTACAAAGGAAAACTGTTGCACTATAAAAGATGAATGTGAAGAATTTGAAGAAATATAAGAAACTATTTAAAAAGAAGGAAGAAAAGAACCAACTAAATCCTATGCAGGATGTTTATATCTTAATAAGTAAAGATAATAGTAGAAATATATGCTCATAAAATAAACAGAAAAGCTGTTAGAAAGCAATCCTAGAACCAATCAGGGAATTTACTAGCATGTTAAGTTAAAGTTGCCAATCTTTTGTGTTTTTAAACAAGTAGCTAATAACAAGAGTTTTTAGCTATATGTATAATCATAATCACTGCTTTGTTTTGGACATTTTAGGCTTCATATTTTATTTTGTTCTTACTTAAATGCTTGATACAGTTGTCAAAAAATTTGAAATAAATTTAATTTTGAAGTAAAATGGCATGAGAGGTTCAAAGTACTATGATAAATATGAAGAATGGAGATATTTCTGGCAAGGTGAGGATCTTGGAAAGCATTTCATCTGGCCTTTGAAGTATGAGGAATAACAACAATAATTATTTGCATTTATGTATCATATTAAAATAGGCAAAGTGCTTTTCACATATACCCTCACTTGATTCCTACAAGAGCCCTGTAAAAGAACTAATATTATGATCCACAATCTCTAAATAGGAAACATGATAAAAGCAATCATATGACTTTTCCAGGATCACAGAACTAGAAAATGTCTGAGATGACATTCCAGTCTGGGTATCTCTGGCTACGTATCCAAGACTTTATGCACTATGACATTCTGCCAAAATGGTTGAGATTTGTAAATTTTTATGAGAAGGAAACTCATTTAAGACATTTAAGTGGTATAACCAATATATGTCTCATAGTTAAAGAGTATTCCTAGTTGAAAGTGGGGCATCACTAAGGCACTAGGTCAAGAAGGTAAGATTCCAGATAAAGAGGCATCAAAGGAAGCCACCTAAGGGAGTCTAAAACTTTGCGATACCAAGGACATATTGTATCTGCTTACAATTTTATCTCAAGTCACAATTAAATCTCAGGACAAAGCAATAGCTTCTGGATGTTTTAGAATTTATGGCAAATAGAACAAATTATTTCATATTTTATAATTACATGACTTTTTATGCTAGTCTATTACACAAATATTTTCCAACCATATCTTTTACTACTCTCTTCATCTGCTTTACATTTTGCACAAATTGGACCCCTTCTTTTGCTCTCTTTTCCCACTCAATTTCCTGAAGTTTCTCTTTTCCGATTCCCATGGAAAATGAAAATTTCAGAAAAAATCACTCCTTTCTTCCCAGGTCTTTTCATGATATCTGTCCACTTTCCGAGGAAGTCTTTCCTGATCTACTCCAACAAGTTCCTTTCAGCTGGAAATGATATTTCTTTTGTCATCTATTTCATAGAATTCTGCTTGCAACTCTCTTCTACCATTTTCTCAACCTACTTTTCATCATACTTGTTTATGTCCCTTTGTTGTTGTTGCAATTACTCATTCACATCAGTTGTGTTTGACTCTTTGTGATCCCATTTGGGATTTTGTTTGGCAAAGATAATGTAGTGGTTTGTCATTTCCTTCTCAAGTTTATTTTGCAGATGAGATAAACAAAGTTAAGTTTTTCTGGTAAGGGGTGAAGCCAGATTTGAACTCAGGAAGAAGAATATAAATAAAGACCTTATTTGTAAAGAATATATAGTACAAGTCATAAAACATAAATGCAAGAAATGGTACAATTTGAAAAGTTGTGTCACACTGTGTGATACTGGCAAGGAGATATGATAAAAAGAGAAAATTATGTAGAGATATACTGAGTATAAGTGTCACCAATGCTACTTTATACTTGTGTAACCTTGAAAAAATTACTTTATATGGATCCTAATTTCTTCATCTAAAAAAATAAAGACTTAAAACTGATGATCTTTGGGTCTCTTCCTATCTGTGATATACCACAATTGTCTAGGATTGTAATAAAAATTCAGAGAAAAATCTTCCCTCATCTTGTCCATTGCTAGGCTCAACTTCCCATTTATCTCTAAAACATATCATTGCACACGTGTACCCTCTTACCCCTAACTCCCCATTCTTTTGCATTTTATATTTTGTATTTCAAAATTTGACTTCCATATGATATTATTTCTTATATTAGAATATCACTTCCTTGAGGACAGTGCGTGATTTACTTACTTGTTTTTGTATAAACAACACTATTATTGTCTGGAATATATATCAAGTGCTTACAAATTACTTTTTAAATTAACTAATTAGGGACAGCTAGGTGGTGCAGTGGATAGAGCAACAGTCCTGAAGTCAGGAAGATCTGAGTTCAAATCTGACCTCAGACACTTAACACATCCTAGCTGTGTGACCTTGGGCAAGTCACTTAACCCCAATTGCCTCAGCAAAAAAGCAAAAAAAAATTAAAAATTAACTAATCATTCTTTCACAAGTGATGCTTTGAGTAATTGTGTGATTTTTATCAGAAACAGAAATGCAGCTACATGTTGAAAGATGAAGTTTTCTCTAGAAGGAAAAGTTTAGGAAGAGTCTTGCAATATTAGCAGATGAAGAGTTATTTGTTTCACCTGAAGCAAGCAAAGGAACTTGGTGCTAGAGAATAAGGGGTAGTGGTGGTATAAATAGAGCAATGGAATCAAATTCAAAAAGGAATGGTGACCACTAAACTATGCATAAGTATTGTGGCACATGTTGACTTAGAAAACTACATGTTAGCATTACCCATGTTTTATTATTTTTAATCTTAATAAATATTTACCAGGTGCATTTTAAACTTGTCTATCTGTATTAAGGAATTTTGTTCACTGTATGTTTGACACTTTTAGAGTAGAGTATAGTCCCAGAGGAATGGGAGGTGTAGTGACACGGAATATAGAATGGTGGGGGAATTATGAGTGATATAGTGAAACTTGTAATAGGGTCCTCGATGTTAAAATATGGTAGATGATACAGGCAAGAAGTTCACCTATTTGTATGTTTGTGCCTCAGGGCAAAACTCTTCCCAGACTAGTTATAGCTCTGAGAAAATAAAGGTAAGGGGAAGCAGAGAAGCTAATTTAAAACACTGAATGGAACATCGTATCTTCTTTATCAAGAAAGCCAGATAAAAGTGATTCACATTTTGAAAAATAATATTCTAAAAGAAATGCCATTTCAGTTAAGTGTTTCTCTTTTAGATTATGGACATATCAAAAATCAATAACATTTCAATAAGAAAGGAAGGTAGCAAGCATTTATTCCTATAAACAGACATTATGCTAGGCTCTTTACAAATATCTAACTTGATCCTCTCAAAACCTTGGGAGTTAGAAATTAATATTATCTTTATTTTACAGTTGAGGAAGTTAAAGCCGACATAGGATAACTGGCTTGTTTAAGATCCCAAATAGATTTAAGCTCAAGTCTTCCTGATCCCATGCCCAAGATTTTATCCTTTGAACCATGAAGCAATGGAAGAACAATAAGAGAATTTTCTATGAAGTCATTAACCTGAGTTGAATGCAATTTGTTTTAAGTATATATTGAACAGTAACCACAAATTTTCTTTGTTTTTATTGCATTTTTTTCTTTCCCCCCCCCCACAATTTTATTATTACACACACCAATAAAAGACCTTATTTGTAGCAAAAATGCTCATTCAAGAACAGCAGTTTGACAAATTAGCCAAGTCTAAAAATTGATTGTTTGAGAATCCACATCTCATTGAATTTCTACAAAAATATAATTCATTCTCTGTTCAGGTATGCATAACATGTTTCTTCATTGATCCACTAAAGCTTTCTTTACATTGATTAGCATTGTGGACATATTCCAAGATTTATACCCTACATTGTTGTGGTCATTCTGGAAATAGTTTACCTGTTCCTGCTAATTTCACTCTATATCAGTTCATATAAACTTCTGAAATTATCACATTTGTTATTTCTTCAAATAATAACAGCTAACATTTATTTAGCACTGACTGTGTGAGGTACTGTTGTGCTTCCTAAATATTACATCATTTGATCCTTACATTCACCCTGTGAGATGCTTTTTTTATCCACAGTTTAATGTTGAGAAAACTGAGATCATTGAAAGTTATGAGACTTGCCCAAAGTCATACAATTAGTAAGTGTTTGAGCTCAAATTTGAATGAAGATATTCCTGATTTTCAATGTAATTGTATTTAATTAGATTTTCATAGCATAATTTGATCAATAATTCTACAAATGATGTGAACTCACTTTGTCTCTAATTCTTTATTATGACAAAGAGATGAAGTGATATTTTTCTCATCTTCAGTTTTGTCACAGAAGTACAGAAATTTCCACCACAGAGTTAATTGTTGTCTAGAATTTGTTCTTAGCTCTATCTTAAGGAACAGTCATAGATAACTTTTTGGTTTCAAGCCTGGTGATTGGTGAGCTTGCAAAGAAAGTTTTAACCAAGTCAACAAAATGAATCAATTAAATGTAAAAGATTTTCTCCATTTCCTGGTATTTTCTTGGTTGAAAGATCTCAGGAGCTTCAGAAAACTTGAGGATTTAGACTTTTTTTAACATTAGCATCCTAGTAGTATCTATGTTATAGCAGTAACTGTATCAGAAAATGAGAACAGAATAGAATCAATAAATAAAGGCTGGTTCAAAGTTAAATAAGTAGCCTAGAGGAAAAGCTATATCATATCTGAGCTAAACATCTTAGAGACTACAGCTAGAGACTTACAAGAACTGTGAGTCAAGCTCATGTGTCATAAGTTTGAGCCCACTTTTCCCTAGTCTCTGAATATATTCATAGATGTGTGTATTACAGATTTTGTTAGGGAACAGGAGAGATGATATGTACCAATTCTAACAGTGTAATAAATATTCCATGCCAAGAATAATGACCAGTTACTTAATTCATATCAAAAGACAATCATTAGGGGAAGAAAACTGATGAAACTCATAAACTTCAGCATTTCAAAGAAAGAACCAAGCCTCTCATGGGGAAGTCTGGAGCTCAAAAAAGATGTAGTAATTATGCTCAAAAGATATTATCTTCTAGTGTCTGTGAAACTGTCAAATTAGTTCGATTAATGCTTCATATGAATAAAAGAAAAATTGTAATATTCAGAGAGCTTTAAGGTATAAAAAATTTGCATGCATGCTACCATTTTAGCTTCACAACAAAGCTGAGAAGTAAGCATTTGTAGGTGATTTTAGACTTTTTTATAGGTGGAAATAAGAGACTTAAGCAAAATAATATATCCATGGTCCAATAGAAATAAGTATTAAATATGGGATAATCATTTTGTCTTTAGGTCAAGTATTTTTCAGTGATCCTTCCACAAGAGTGTTTTGTCTGTCTTATGTTCCATAACTTGCCAGAAAAGTCTCTCTGAGAATTCCTTCAATAATTCTTCCTAAGAGGTCTGCATAGCCATTTGTGTTTATGCCCTTCATTCTCTTAGACATTAAATAACCAAACAGGAACCACTGGTTGAGTTTTCTCTGCAGAGCATTATCAGGATCAATAACTTAGTTGCTCTCTAGGTAAATGTGGTAAGATTTCAGTATTGAAAAATCAGAGTAAGTCCACTAGCAGGAAATAATTTATGTCAGGACTGCATCAAATTTTGTACTACCATCTGGCCATCTTGAAATTTCTCATTTTCCTTATATAACCAATATGTCCACTAGATGGCACTGCTATTTTAAATAGAACTGACACAGTTATTCACCAAGGTATTGGGAAATAGGTAGGGCTATATAGAACGTTAGAGATGGAATAAGCCTTACAGATCAATATTCAAACATCTCCATTTGATAGAAGAGGAGATGGAAACTTAGAAGTAAAGTGACTTGCCCAAAGTCATAGGACTTCTAAATGATGAAGTTGGAACTCGAAGCTAGATATTATGACTACAAGCTTCAAATCTTATCCCATGAGCTTTCTTTTGTTCCATAGTATATGCATAGTACATATTTCCATTCTTTTTATTTTCTTTTACATTAACAGTGTCAGGTCAAGACTTATAAAAAGATACATAGTAAGAGCAATAAAGGACAAGTGAGTCTAATGAGGAAAGAGAGGAAAAATTCTTCCAAGAGCCTATCAGTTTCTATAGTCTCTTTCTTGCTTCAGCACTGCTTCCTTCTGCAAGTTATGAAATACTTTCGTCATCTCCTTTTGCCATAGAGGTCACCGATTTCCTGAGGTTGCTTGTTAAGAATTAACTAAGGAGTAATTATTAATTTTATGGAAAATATATTATTGGATATAATTGAGCACTGAATAATAATAACATTTGGTGACCTTTTATCTCTTGAGAATGGGTTTCTCTTAAAACCAGTTTAGAGGGAAACAAAAACCACCATCATATCTCACTGACTGGTTCTCAGTGAACAGTCACAAAACATCATGGTTAGGATAGTAAGTAGAGAACTAGATTTGGACATAGGAAGAACCAATTATATATATATATATATATATGCATATATATATATATGTTCTGTAGCTACAGACAAATCATTTATGTGCAGGAGGCTAATTATTAGATTTACCTATTAAATTGATAATTTCAGGTACATGTTCTAATTGTCTAATATATAGATATATATATAATTTTATATATACACACACACACACATATATATATACATATATATATATGGAGAGAGAGAGAGACAGGTTGCAATATATGTGGTTTTATTGTTTTCTGTACTGGGAGTTTCTTGGGCTTATGAAGTCATAGATCTGTCTCATATTTATATATTTAACATTTCTGCCAGTAGCAAATTAATTAGTCTCCCCATGCTTTGGGCAGAATATCACTTTGGTCCAGGATGGAAATTTTGTGTCATCATTAATTTTATATTAGGGAAGCAGAAATATATGAGGGCCGATGATTTTCATAAAGTCACAGAAGTGTTCTGTAGAAAATCTACCCATTCTCCTGTCTTCACAAAACAAAACATAATTTTAAAAAATCTTCACACATTTAACTGGGAATGAGTTTGCTAGAAGATCAAATAAATATGAATTTAAAATCATCATTAATTCATCTTTGTTAATATGTATTAAACAGTAAAGAGGCAGTACTAACTGGCTGATCATAGTGTAGTCTGAACAAGAAAGATTGAAGTTGAACTCCTGCCTCAAATACTTATTAGTTCTATAATCTGGGCAACCCCTTTTTCCAAAATGTAAATCAACTACCTCTACTATAAAAAGCAGGGGGTGAACTAAATGGTGTCTAATGTCCATTCCAATTTTGTATCTATGAGCCTATAAACTTTTTTTAAAGCTTTTTATTTTTAAAACATATGCATGGATAATTTTTCAATATTAACCCTTGCAAAACCTTGTGTTCCAATTTCCTCCCCCTTCCGTCTCCCCCTCCATTAGAGGGCAAGTAATGCAATATATGTTAAACGTGGTAAGACATATATTTTAAATCCAATATATAAATACATGTTTATATAATTATCTTGCTGCACAAGAAAAATCAGATCAAAAAAAATGAAAAAGAAAATAAAATGCAAGCAAACAACAACAAAAAGAGTGGAAATGCTATGTTGTGATCCACCCTTAGATCTCACAGTCCTCTCTCTAGGCTCTCTTCATCACAAGATCATTGAAACTTGTCTGAGTCATTGTTGAAGAGAGCCATGCACATCAGAATTGATCCTGATATAATCTTGTTGTTGCCATGTACAGTAATTTCCTGATTTTGCTCATTTCATTTACTTACATCAGTTCATGTAAGTCATTCCAGGCCTCTATGAAATCATCCTGCTGATCCTATAGAACAATCATATTCCATGACATTCACATATCATAACTTATTCAACCATTCTCCAAAGGATGGGCATCCACTCAGTTTCCAGTTTCTTATCACTATAAAAAGAGCCGCTAGAAACATTTTTGTACGTGTAAGTCTCTTTCCCTCCTTTAAGATCTCTTTGGGATATAAGCCCAGTAGAGACACTGCTGAATCAAGGGGTATGCACATTTAGATAGCCCCTTGAGCATAGTTTTAAATTGCTCTCCAGAATGGTTGGATAAGTTCACAGTTCCACCAACAATGTATGAGTGTCTCAGTTTTCCCATATCCCTTCCAAAATTTTATTATTTTTTGTAGATCTGTAAAATAATTTCTTGGGAGTTGATTGGTATGGCACTAAATAAGTAGATTAATTTAAATAGTATTGCCATTTATATTATATTTGTGATGAGCCTATGACTTTCAAAATACATTCTATTGACTATTCCCCAGATATCACAGAATCATCAAAGCACAAGTTTCATAATGACCATAATGACAAACTTTATATTAAAATATAATGTTTATTGCAAATGTGAATCTACTTTACCAAGTAAAAGAAAAGTTATGTGTATGTATTATATATATATGTATATATATATATGTTTGTATATGTATGTGTATGTGTAGAGAAGGAGGAGGAGGAAGAGGAGGAAGAGAAAGTGGAGCAGGAAGAGGAGGAGGAGGAAGAGGAGGAGAGGGAAGAGAGAGATAATTTGATAATATACATGCAGAAGTACTATTCATTCATTCAGCAATTTTTTGTTGTTGTTGTTGAGCACCTTTTCTAACTTTGAGCTAGAATAGGCAAAATATAAAATAATTATTCTGCCCTCCAGGATCTTATTTTTTTTTAGTATATTGACAATTACATTTCAAAATAGTATGTTTCCTTTGTAAATCTACATATTTTATTATACATTTAAAACATTATTCTGAGAAGTAGGTCATAGGCTTCACTAGACAGCCTAAAAAAAGAGTTGAAAACACACACACACATTAAGAATTCTTAGACTTGGTTCCTTCAACTTCTAAGTCTTATACTCAAAAAGTGAGCAGCATAGAACAAAGACCTAAGCTATGAAAATTATCTCAATCATAAAGAAAGTGAAAAAAGAGAAAAAGAAGTTGAGAAATATGAAGACTGGCAGGAAAAGAATTATAATCATCAGTCAAGACAGCACTTTCTTCCCAATTTTTTGTGATAACATACATCTTGTTTTACTTATTTCACATATGATTAAACTAAGGAGCAAGAAACTTAGTGATTTATCCAAGATCACACAAGTTGCCAGTTTCAGGGCTGAGACTTGAAAATAATAAATCTCTTGATTCCAAGTTCAAAGCTCTTTGCATGATACCAAAACAACTACTAATCCATGATGCCTCATAAAGTTAGGGAGAGAAGGATTTCTCATAGAAGAGAACAAAGTAAAATGTTACAGAAAAGTCAAGAAAAATTAAGCAAAGAGAAGATCATGGAGTTTCTTAAGGTGTAGAATACATAACACTGTAATTAGACTCAGGAGGATGTAATTTTAAGTCCTGATTCTGGTACATTACTAGGCTTTTTAAAATACTTTTATTTATGTCATTAAGTATTTCCCAATTACATTTTTAAACATTTTAACACTGATTTTTTTTTTGATTTCATATTCTTTCTCTTCCTCTCATATTTCCTTCATTGATTTAAAAGGCAAACAATATATGAGTTGAAACTCTGGAAGTCTTCCCTAACCAGATTCCTTTGTGAGAACAAACCAGGCCAAATTTTGTGTCAGTTTTTATCTAGTCATTGCTTCCAGCAAACTGAGACTAGGGGAAGACTTTAGCTTTGCACCTTGGACCTACACCAGTCATTGTGACTTGTCTTGCCACTGGATTCCAATGACTCTGGAGGAAAGAGTGAGATTGATCAATTTACATAACTGTCTCATTTAAATCCAATTCACTTGCAAGTCAAGATATCACCCTACTGATGTCATTGGTCCTCTTTAAGAATGAAGAACAAAATGATGGCAATTATATATGTGAAGTCATGCAAAATTTATTTTCCTGTTGGTCATGTTGCCAAAAAAAATGTACACACATGAAAAGTAAATATATATATATATATATATATATATATATATATATATGTGTGTGTGTGTGTGTGTATATATATATATATATATATTATACTTCAATATGCACTTTTAAACTGGCTGAGAGTTTTTCTCATGACAAACCTGTGATGTAACTAGCACAAACATCCTATGTTAAAATGGTGGACAATACTGGATAAAGGGCTGAAGTTGTTGTCAAAGCCAGGTTCACATCCAATCTCCAATATATACTAACTGTGCAACTATGGACTAGTTATTATAATTCTCTGATATTCACATTTCTCATTACTAATATGGAAAATATAATGCTTGCTATACCTAGATCACAAAGTGGTCCCATGTCTGTATTTAAGATAGCATGGACAAAGCACTTTACAAGCCTTAAGGCACTATGTAAATGCCACTTTGTTGCACTTTACAAAGGAGAAAATTAAGGTGAATTGATTTGATCAAGATCACACAGTTAATTAGTGGCAAGGCCAATGCATTGATTTTGGTTTCTCTTTCTGTCCCTATCACTGAGTCTAGTATCTTGTACTTAATGAGCACCTAACACATGCTTATTGGATTGGATTAGATTCCAAAACTCAATCTGAGCCTCTTCTTGAATATCAGATAACTTCAGAAAGAGTTAAGTGCCATTTGGCTGAGCTTGGTGTTGCTCTGTATCATGTTATTGGGCAAGTGCAGAAGTTAAACAAAATAAAGACAAGCAAACAAAAAAACGTCCTGAAAGTACCCAAAGGGCCAGATATTTTAGAGTCCCTACTGTGAAGCCATTTGTAAAGAATCCCCATATATATGTGAGCAGTCATTCTTAAATTGATCTCTTGAGTCGATCTGAATTGTTTTTTTCTTTAAGCAGGGTTCAGTTGGACTACACTAATCACTGCTTCTGTCTTTCAGAGGGCCTTGACTCCTTGGGAATGTATGAACATTTGTAATTTCTCCTTGAGTGTTCACCAAGCTCAGATCTACATAGTTAACTCCTTTAATCTCCCCACATCCCCTTAGTCCCATTTCCTTAATCATTTTTGTTGTTCCTCTCTCTACTCCCTTAGAAATTGGTTTATCTCATGGTCAATTTATCACATAGTCATTTAATTTTAACCAGGCATATAAACCCCCACTGCTAAGATCAGCTTATAAAATGTGCTTGTACTCATTGGAGCCTCTACTTTTCTAAGTATATTACTCACTATGGCCTCATAGGGGGACTTTATATACTCAATTTCCTGAAAAATCATCACTGAGTGAAGTTGTCCATGCTATTCTGTGACTTCCAGCTGTTGTCATTCTAGTAAAAGAAGTGTAGTCTAGTAAAAGCGTGAGCTCTTGACCTGGAATCAAATGACCTTCTTTTATTCTAAGTCCTCACTTTGTCACTTTGGAGCTGCCATTCCCCAACATCTTAACTGTTAAATGATGATATTACCTGGCCAAAAAGGATTTTTTTTCAAATAAGACAAATAAAATAATGAATTTAAAATGGTTTTGTGAATTAAAAGGCAAGAGATTGTAGAAGGGGAGGTAGAGGCAAGAGATGAATTTGAATATAATCTATTTATCTCTCTGATCCCCCTTCAAATTCCTGGTAACACACATACATGTTGAAAGTGACACATCTCAAATGGAACTATGAATGATACGGTATGGAATACAAATAACAACATCACCAACATCAATATTGCTAATCACAATTGTTTTCTGATTGGCTAGTGAAGGTCCAAAATAATCTTGAAAGATGCTACTTCTAGAATTTATACTAAACTCTCACTATTGCTCCTCAGTTCATCCTAAAAGCGTTTGATAAGAAGTCAACTCCAGATGTTTTATAAGCAGAAAAAATTCTAAGGTGAATTGGATTGTTTTTTCACCCTAAAGCCAGGAAGGAAAATGTTCATCAAATAGACCATTAGATGTTTACAATTCAGATGTTTGCAGATATAAAGAATTCCAGAAAAGAGGCAAGGAAAAAGAGGGCTGGCATCCAGGCATCAGAAGTTCAGACCTGATTCCTGATGGCAATAGGGCCTATAACTCCCAAATGAGCCAGGAAATAAAAGGAGAAAGTTAACAATTTGTAATCTCATTAAGGAGTTTTATTTAGTATAGTATTAAAAATTTAGAAAGAATCTTTGGTTAAAATTAAATCTCACTAGAGTCTCTTATACATAATTCTAGAGAGAGACTTGTTACCAGATAGTTCCTTGGTGCACCAAATTCCCAATGTTATCTACAGGTCCAAGTGTTAGAGAAACTTGGAAAGTCATAGAATCAGAGAAGTTTCAAATGTTTTATAGAGAGGATAAGGTACTGCATAGGTGAATTTGCTATTAGTTCATTAGTTTCCAATACCATGAGTCCCCCTCAAAAAGAAATGCCAACTAGAAAGATAATTGAAAATACTTAACCTAAGCATTTCTATGTATAAAAATTTCAAGATATGGAGAACAAGAGAAAAAAATCAAGGAAGAAAAAATATGGCAACAGAAAGAAAAGAACCATTATGTCTAGAGAATAAGCATGTTGTGGAATCTTAAATACTAGGTCAGAAAAAAAAAAAACTTGTGTTTGTTTGTTTATTTTTCCCCAGGCTCTGAAAATAGATTAATACATCTAGGTTCCAATGAATGTGGGTACTATCTGCAAAGGTACATCTATCTTTTCTTTCTCATTCTTTGTGTTTCCTGACAATGACTTCTTAAAATCCTCCATAAAGAATCTATATAAAGTTAAAGATGATGTCTTTAGGTCTTTTAATGTTTTTTTTTAAGTTTCAAGACTATAACATAGACTATTTTATCTATACTATTTATATTGTTACATGACCATGTCCAAACATAAGTTTCCTGAGTGTTGTCTTTTCCAACACATCTTTCTCTTAAGTTCTTGTTAATTTTTTTTGTGTTCTACTTTATGTTAACTATATGTTTCTCCATTTCTCATTCTTTAAGCTTTTTGATTCTTGTAAAATTGTGCTTATCTGTTTTAAATGGTATATTACTAGCAAATATTCCTAGTGAAGAGGTGAGTTTTGAATGAAGGAATACCTTGAAATTATCAAAAGCACTACCTATTTCCTCAAATGATATTCTGTGTTCTATATTCTTCTCACTCTGTTCTGGGGTCCACTTATTATATGATGTATGTCTGCATGGACAACCTACATTAATGGGCCATTCAGTGGTGTATCATATTAAGAATAATAAGTATTCCTTATCCATTGCGTCCCAATTCAAGTTTGAGTTCGTTTGCTTTTGGTTTGAAGTGGTCATAGATCTCATTTACAAGGCTCTAATATACTAATATAATCAACCACAAACAGGAATAATTGAAGGTATTTACCATCTCCTATACTACATCCTTCATGATAGAAAAAAACACCTTTTTATTCTATTGCATAGTATGCTAATAGCCAGAGGTTATTTGAAAAAACTTAATCTCTGTACATTAATCAAAGTGTCTTGTGTGATCAAACAGTTGCTTGGGAGATTTTTCATTGTAGGAGAGGATTTTTTCTCTGAGTCAAATGCCTTTTAAATATCTGGGTATATATTTATGGTTTTGAGTAGTTAGGTGGCATAGTGGATAGAATGCTGGGCCTACAGTCAGGAATACTCATCTTTATGACTTCAAATTTGACCTCAGATATTTACTAGCTGTGTGAACCTGGGTAGTTTATTTAACCCTGTTTCCCTCAGTTTTCTCATTTATAAAATGAGCTGGAGATGGAAATGAAAAAGTGCTCCAGTATCTTTATCAAGAAATGAAAATGGCAAAACACTCCAGTATCTTTACCAAGAAATTTCCAAATGCGATAATAAAGAATTGGACAAAAGTGAAAGTGACTCAACTATAGCAATAGTTGATATGTTAGTGTATATACTCTATATATAGTACATTCTGTAAATATTACAGTATATTCTTTTTATGTTTTAGCCATTATAAGACTATAAAAGAAAATGATTGTGGTTGAAAAAAACTAATTTATAAAAACTTGCCTGGCTTTTCTCATGTTTTTATTATGGTGCACATATTGTACATAGTTATAAACATAATGATTTTATAGAAATAAAAAATATAATCTTTAATCTTCTGAAGTAAAAGAGTTCAAATGTGGTACCTCTGCTTCCAACAATAATACAAAGAGATTACTGTTCAAATGGCTAACAGATTGCTTTCTATTTCTTTCAATTCATTATTTGTTTGTTTTGTTCCAGGTATATTTTTAAATGTTTTGGGAGGATAGGTCTTAGTTTGGTCTCACACTAAGTTTGATGAATACTCACTTTCTCCTCCATTATTCTTTCCTGTTGCAGGAAGCTTAACTGTTAATAATCTTTCACTGTCCTACATAACACTTGAAATCCAAACCACTGTTGACCTTTAGCATCATATATCTTCATTTGTCAAAGAAGTGGAGTATTTGCTTGCTAAGATGGTTTTATGTTGGGAGAGAAGAGTCATTTGTTCTCCTCACTATTAATATTGCTTTGCATTATTGAAACATATATAGAAATATATAATATTCATAATCATTTTCTTTCCCTTGGCCTTTTCCCATTTTTTTTCAGGATCAACAGCATGTTTGCATAGGTTTCAAGACTTGTAACTGCATGAAAAATCCTCTGCCTATCTTGATCATTTCTTCTAATTTGATCTTTATTTCTAGTCTACACAAATAACCAATTAGGAAATAACTCGCATCAGAAATCATTCATTTCTTATCTGACAAGATATAGTCAATTTATTTTTAATTATTTTTTCTTGGTAGTCAACATCGTTAATAACTTTCAATTCTTTTCTTTAAGAAAGTGTTCATAATGAACAAACATAATGCTTTTAAATGTTCTAGAAGTCTGGTTTCTTTTATTTTTTAAATAGTTTTAAACCTTCTATTTGCCAATCCACTGAAGTCACTATATATTGAAGTACAAGTTACTGTTCTTTAGAGAACTTTTTGAAGTTCTTTGCACAATTTATTTGTGAATGGTGTGTATGAACCTTATATTCATTCCTAAGATGTGATGCTATTCTATCCATAATGATCATTTACTAATGCTTTTGATGAATACTTCAAGGCTAGTTGGATCTTTGCATTATTGAAACATATATAGAAATATATAATATTCATAATCATTTTCTTTCCCTTGGCCTTTTCCCATTTTTTTCAGGATCAACAGCATGTTTGCATAGATTTAAAGACTTGTTTAGGAATCTAGGAAAGTTGATTTACACATACACACACACACACACATATATTTGTGTACAAATAATGAAACCAATTTCTCCACACCTTGTATTTGCATTTCCAAGGAAAATTCATGAATACTGTTTCTTTATACGTGTAAGTTCCTCATAGTTGTAATTTCCTCTTTTCCTTGTGTTTTCATTTAGATTAATAATATCAATATTGACATAATTTAGTTCTTCTAGTAGCACAACAAATTACTAATCACTGAATAAGGATCTCATATGTGGAGTACTAATGGTTAAATTATTATTCATAGATGGTGTTATAAAACCATGTTATTTTCAGCACACTCTATTGCATTTTCTAACATGAACCTGAAGCAAACCATCATCATCATTCCTGAAGCACAATGAGGACACATAGGACAAAGAGACATTTAGTATTATTCTTTGTTTCCTTTGTCATAATCAAATAATCAAACACCTAATGACTAGCCCAGGAATGATGAGCCTCTGAATACTTACTGAGACTGGTTTTTAGACAACAGAGAATGTTTTTAGTGTAATTCATTTGTTCACTTTCCACTCTGGTAGGGCTTGTCAGAACTTTGCTCCAATTGGGGGAGGGAGGGACTTGAAGAACTATGATTCACCTTCATTACATACTACAGCATAGGTTTAAGACTTATTTGAAGAAATTTTTGGAAACAAGATAAACATATGATATGAAAAACAGACTGGTTATATCAATTAGAAAGGAGGAGAAAAATTAGCAAGTTCAGTTATCAGTAAATTCTGTAAAATCCATGCAAAATGAAAGGAAATACAATATATATCTGACTTGAAATAGACCTTGGGAAGAGATGTAATGGGATGGAGAAGATACTGAACTCATAATTCAGAAGTCCTCTGTCAAAATCTCATAAAGTCATACAATTTCAATGCTCAGAAACTAAGGAGGTAAATAAAATATTAGAAAAGTCAGATGTGATAGACATCTGGAGAAACTGAATGGGAATAGAAAACGATATATATTTTTCATGACAGGATAAGGCACTTATGCAAAAAATAAACCGCATAATAGGACATGAAACCCTCAAAAATAAAATATAAAAATGCAGAAATATTAAATGTGATGATGGAATAAAAACTTCATCTGATAATTTTTTACCTCTCTTTCCATTGTCTTTAACTGGAAAATAAATCCTAAAAAATAAGTGTGTTAAAAGACAGATCAGAGAAGCAATCAATAGTTTCCTTAAAAAGAAAGATAACAAAGAGACAAAAACAAAAATTTATAGAATATAGCCAAAGCAGTATATAGGGGAAATTTTATTTACCTAAATTCTTGCAAGAACAAAATGGAAAAAAAGAGAGAACATCAGTGAATTTTGCATGCAATTAAAAATGCTTGAAAAAGAATAAATTAAAAGCATCCAATTAAGCACCAACTTAGAAATCCTAAAAGAAGAAGGTGAAATTAGTAAGGTTAAAAGAAAAAAAAAACAAATAAAAACTATTTAGCTAAGAAATCTAGGACCTGGTTTTACAAAAAACAAATCAAGAAATAGATAAGCCATTGGTTTGTTTTATTGAAAAAAAAAATAAAACCAAATATCCAGTATCAAAATGAAAAGATAAGATCTCCACCAATGAAGAAGAAATTGGACAATTATTAGTAAATATTTTGCCCAACTATATACCAATAAGTCCAATTAACTGAATGAAATTGACCAATATTTATAAATTACCTAGATTAATGGATTAGGAAATAGAAAACACAAATAGCCCCCTTTTAGAAAAAGGAATTAAAGGATCACTAATGAACTCTGTGGGGGGAAAAATCCCCAGTGGGTTCATGAGTGAATTCTACCAAATGTTTATATAACGATTCATTTCAATACTATATAAATTATTTGGGAAAAAATTAGGCAAAGAAGAAATCCTACCAGACTCTTTTTATGAAACAAATATGGTATTGATACCTAAACCATGGAGAGTTAAAGCAGAGAAAGAAAATTATAGACTAATTTTCCAAATTAATATAGATGTAAATTTTTTTCACAAAATATTAACAAGGAGATCACTGCACTATAGAACCCATATTACATGCTATAATCAAGTAATATTTAAGCCAGAAATAGAGGGTTAGATCAATATTAGGAAAACTGTCACCATAATTGGTCATATCAATAATAAAACCAATAGAAATAATATGACTATCTCAATAGATGCTGAAAAAGCATTTGCCAAAATACCATAGTCATTCCTATTAAAAAATTATACAGAATAGGAATAAAGAGAGCATTCCATAAAATGATAAGCGTTATTTATCTAAAATTATCAGCAAGAATTATCTGTAATGGAGATAAGATAGAAGACTTCTCAATAAGATCAGGGGTGAAGCAAGGATGCCAATTATCACAGTTTTTGTTCAATATAGGACTAGAAATGATAGCTATTGCAACAAAAGAAAAAGAAATAAAAGAAATTAGAATAGGTGATTTGTTCTAAATATACTATACTTTTATTAATGTATTAATATATACATCAAAGCATCAAATGGCATTTGTTTTTTTTTAAATCCATTTGACACAGCTATTTTTGTCATTCCTTGCTTGCACCCCCATTAGTATACTGAATTGCTATTCCATAGTTGCTAGAATGCTGTGATATTTATATTCTATTAAAAGTTAATTCTAATGACCAAAAGTTATCAATACATTATCAGTAGCTACCAACCCATATACTACTTTCCTATTTTTATAAAAAACCATGAGCATGATCTAGACACATATCAAGTGTTTTCTTTTTTTATAATAAATAAATACATGCAAAGATATTTTTCAACATTCATCTTTGCAAAACCTTGTGTTCCAAATTTTTCTCCCTATCTACCCCTCCTATAGACACCAAGTATTCCAGTATATCTTAAATATGTGCAGTTCTTCTAAACATTTTTCCATATTTGTCATGTTGTGGGGGGAGCAAAATGGGGGGAGTAGGGAACATGAGGGAAAAAAGCAAACAACTATAAACAACAAAGGTGAAAATACTAAGATTTGATCCACCTTCATTCTCCATACTTCTATCTCTGCATGTGGATGGCTCTTTCCATCACAAATTGAAATTGCTTTAAATCACTTCATTGTTGAAAAGAGTCAAGTCCATCACTATTGATCATCACATAATCTTGTTATTGGTTATATTGTTCTCTTGGTTCTGCTCACTTCACTCAGAATCAGTTTATGTATGTCTTTCCAGGCTTTTCTGAAATCAGCCTGTTTGTCATTTCTTAAAGAATGATGATATTCTATTACATTCATATACCATAACTTATTCAATCATTCCCCAATGGATGGGCATCCACTCAGTTTCCAGTCCTTTGCCATTGCTAAATAAGCTGCTACAAATTTTGTTGCATATGTGGGTCCTTTCCCCTCCTTTATGATTTCCTTGGGATACAGACCCAAAGTGGCTCTGCTAGGTCAAAGGGTAGGCACAGATTGGTAGCCTTTTTCATAGTTCCAAATTACTTTCCAGAATATTTGGATTATTTCACAACTCCACCAACAATGCATTAGTGTCCCAGTTTTTCCACATCCTCTCTATTTGTCATCATCTTTTCCTGTCATTTTAGGCAATCTGAGATGTGAGGCCATGCCTCAGAATTGTTCTAATTTGCATTTCTCTAATCAATAGTGACTTAGAGCACTTTTTTCTATCACTACATATGGATTTAATTTCTTCATCTGAAAATTGTCTTTTCATATCCTTTAACCATTTGTCAATTGGGGAATGACTTGTATTCTACTAAGTTTGACAAATTCTTTACATATTTTACAAATGAAACCTTCATCAGAAACACTAGCTATAAAGATTTTTCCCAGCTTTGTACTTCCCCTTTTATCTTGTTTCTGTGGTTTTGTTTGTGAAAAAAACTTTTTTAATTTAATGAAATCGAAGTTGTCTATTTTGCCTTTCATAATGTTATCTAGTTCTTCTTTGGTAATAAATTCCTCCCTTCTTCCAAAGATCTAAGAGGTAAATTATCTTCTGAATCATCCTTAGATATTCATTTTTCCCCATCCATAGCATTAATGGACAAACAGCCTATTAAATTATCAGACTGCACTGCCTTGTATTCAGAGAATGCAATAAGAGCATACAATAGATATACTGCAGCAAAACTTGTAAGCCATCGTCAGTTACCGCATGAGCTCAATCCCTAAAATTGTCATGACATCTTTCCCTTCTGCAGTTTTTAGGTTTGGTAAGATATGATTACAGTCAAGAATGATTATAGAATGTTGGCAGCTAGTTTGACACAAAAACTCCCTATAGATATTAGAGTACTGCTTTCATATTATATCAGCTAATACAAGTGCCTGCACCATCTCACACAGTACAATGCCTATAAATTCAGGAAAGCCATGGTAGATTTTATCCAATGTCAATGGAGATAATGAGAGGCAACAGGATCCTTATAAAGAAAGTACTGGACTTGCCATAGCTTCTTTGCAGAAGAGGGGATATGATCAAAAGATCAAAACAAAACTGGATTTTACTTCTAGACTTACTACTCACTGCCTCTTTCACCTTATATAAATTACTTAACCTTTCTGGACACTATTTTGTTTTCTCATTGTAGAAAGAGGGCACTGAGTTAAATGACCCCAAAATATCTTTGATTTCAAAATATGTGATCATAAAGTCATAAAACAAACATAAAACAATGATTTGAATCCTAATTCCTTGTTTAATATAATAATACTTGATATGATCAAATGTTATATAGTAGTTTTATATTTAATAATCACTTTACAAATATGTCATTTGATATTTACAACACTAGAAGGTAGCAGTTATTTTATAGATGAGGAAACTGGAACAAAATTTAAGTGACTATTGCTCAAAGTCATAGAACTAGAATGCGTTTGAGGAGGAATTTGAATTCAGGTTTTCCTAATTACAAATGAAGTATACTTACTCACTTCAACATCTAGTTGCTATTTCCAAAATTATGACATTCTATATTTGAAGTGAAAGACTTTCTAGCTTGGAAATTCTATGTTTTAAATCTCTACCAACTCTGACATTCTGTTTAATGTGTTAACATCTGTTTCTGAAGGTTCTAATGTTCCCATCTCCAACACCCTAAGAGTTACATGTATCTATCTCTTTCTTAAATTATTCGTTAATAACCTTTCTTCATTTCCTTTTTCTAGTAGAAATTATTTCTGAATCTTAAATGTCCCTTTTTTAAGTTTAACTGTTAGAAAAACATACTATTCTGGTTGCTCTGGGCTGAATATTGACAAAAAGAATGCTACCATCATTTTCTAGTGACTAGACGTGGAAGCCATACTGAAGTTTGGAAATAATTTATACTAAAGAGCATATTGTTAAACCAGCAAAAATAATACTATAGAGTATGACCCTCCTTAAAATCCACTTCCTCTTGACCATTTCATAGAAGCATTTTTAAAGCTGACATAATTAGTAATTTTTGTCCAATAATTTCCTGAGGCTTTTTCCTGGTCAGAAGTCTAGAGTACTTTTAATTCAGTGTATGGCTTCCTGGAGGTTCACCTTTTTTGCCTTTTTAAAAATCAGTTATTCCTTTCAGCCTCTAATATACCAAAGCCCAAAACCATCTTATGTTATACAGTCTAATTATATTTGCTATTTGTTAAGTTCCATGAGAAAGTGATATCATGTTTCCTCACAGTGAATTTCGTTGTATCTCCTTCTCATATTAATACTCTCAGTAAATTTTGAGAACTGCTTCTTGGGTATTTTCACCCAGGTCTCATATCCATCATAAAAACTTGGTTTGCTAAACTCAAACTCTGCATTGCATCATTAGTGTCTAACATGAAACAGGATTTGGTTTTTACAATTTTTCCATTTCTTGCTCCTTAAAAGATATGCATCTGACAGTGTTTTGAAATATTTTCATCCTACATGAAAATCAACAAATCCAACTAAACATTTGTCATAAAATCAAAGACTCTTAGAACTAAAAGAAATATAAGAACACACAATATTGGAGCAGGAAATGACCCTTTCACATATACTTTTTGCAACTAGAACCTAGAATATCAGACCTGAAAGACATGTAGAATGTAGAATATAGAAATATCATAGAGAATATCCAATTCAAGAATTCTTATCCTAGTGCCTATGACTTTGTTATTTTTTGGCATTTTGGCAAATAAATTTAAATATAATTAATTTCCTTTGTAATCTTTTCTACTTAGTTCTCTGCAGAAAATACTGTGAAGAATCAATACGCCTTTAAGGATTTTTAGATTTAGATTATATGGATTTTTTTTTTGGTATCATGTACCAATTTGGCAGTCTGCTAAAGCATATAGATCCTTCCGAGTATGTTTAAATGCAGAGAACTTAGTAGAGACATTACAAAGGAAACCAATTATACATTATGTAAAAAATCCTTATAATTTAAATTTAAAAGTCCTCCATTATTTCACAGATGAAGACACAGATAAAAAGAAGAAAAAATATTTCCCTCAAAACACAAAATGAATTCATCATAAATTCCAAGTCTCTTGAAACTGCAATACAGGTGTTTTCCCATTGAATTTTCCACTGAACCATTTATATACTATATTCTTCTCCTGTGCCCTTACCCGTTAATAGCATAGCCTTCTTATTCACTATTCAGTAGAAGCATAATTATTACCTCTGAGTTTATGAAGGGCTTAGTTGATTCAAATTTGATGTTGTTCCTTTAAGAAATTCTCATACACTTTAAGAAAAGCAGCCAGAATGACATGGTACCTGAGTGTACCTCTTTGAGTCTCTAAATTAATGATCATATGAAACCTTACTTGAACAA
This sequence comes from Myrmecobius fasciatus, assembly GCA_023553655.1. Taxonomy (NCBI): domain Eukaryota; kingdom Metazoa; phylum Chordata; class Mammalia; order Dasyuromorphia; family Myrmecobiidae; genus Myrmecobius; species Myrmecobius fasciatus. The sequence continues at coordinate 2,442 of JAJPUD010012537.1, read as the reverse complement.
AGTATTTTCTCATCAATTATTTTATTTCAAACCTTGCAATGTCCCTATGACATAGGTAGGACACATATAGTTTTATATGAAATAACAGAGTAGAAGTATGACTTCCTCAAATTAGCACATCTTTTCATAGTTGACATGGGTAACAACAAAAATTATCATCATCATCATCACATAATTATTATACATGAATATGTATTATATAATGTATTCTAATTATGATATATTATAATATTACCAACTATCATAACTAATAATGTCTGAGGCTGAATTTGAAGTGAGATTTTCCTGACTCTAAATCCAGCACTCCATCAATAGTACCATGATAGTTGTAAAGATAGGATGGAAATTCAAGGATTTATATTATAAATGTGTTATTCTTTTCCCTAACCTATGCTATATATTTATGGTTTTTATGTGTGTATGAATGTATTTTTTTTTGTATACACATATTGAGTGACCCAGAAAACTCACGGCAATTTTAAACTTTAGGGGTTTAAATTAACATATAGGGATTTAATTATTAAGTTAAACATTAAAATATCATGTATGCAAATGGATATGTATATCCATTTGTATACATATATACATAGGTATACATATATGTATTTTGAATATGCATATACTTTTATGTAGAATATATACATTTTTTTCTTTCTCTACCTCCATATCTATTTTCTATATATTTGTATATTTGATTCTGTGTTTACCACTACTGTTTTCCTTATGAGAGGAGAATTGTTTTATAGAAAAAATTTTGTTCATGAAATCCAGAGATTTCTTTGCAAGTCATTAATTCATTACTTACTACCATAAGAGTACTTGAGGTAAGATTAGGAAATAACATGCTTGGATTATGAGGAGCTATCTAGAATAGCAGTCATAATAAAACACAAAAAGGGACACTTAAAATGGACTTTTTTCATTAATATGTGTTTTTACTAGATTCTGTTATTTGATGTAATATTTTTAAAAACTGTTTTTTTATTTTAAATGTTTTTTTAATAAAGCTTTTTATTTACAAAACATGAGTGATTTTTCTACATTGACCTTTGCAAAAACTTTTTTTCCCAAGCTTTTCCCCTCCTTCCCCCCACCCCCCACTCCTAGATGACAGGTAAATTATATGACAAATACAATACATGTATACATATCTATACAGTTATCTTACTGCACAAGAAACATCAGATCTAGAAAGAGAAGAAGAAAAAACAACCTAAGAAGGAAAACAAAATGCATGGAAATATTCACAGAAAGCATTAAAATGCTGTTTTGTGGTTCACACTCAGTTCCCACAGGCCTCTCTCTGGATGTATATGACTATATTCATCGCTGAACAATTGGTTTGAATCACATCATTGTTGAAGAAAACCATGTCCATCAAAATTGATCATCATATAGTCTTGTTGCTGTGTATAATGTTCTCCTGGTTCTGCTGATTTCACTCAGCATCAGTTCATGAAAGTCTCTCCAGGCCTCTCTGAAATCCTCCTGTTGGTCGTTTCTTACAGAACAATAATATTCCATAACATTCATATACCATAATTTATTCAGCCATTCTCCAATTGATGGGCATCCTTTCAATTTCCAGTTTCTTCCCACTACAAAAAGGACTGCCACAAACATTTTTGCACATGTGGGTCCCTTTCTCTCCTTTAAAATCTCTTTGGGATATAGGCCCAGTAGAAACACTGCTGGGTCAAAGGGTATGCACAGTTTGATAACTTTTTGAGCATAGTTCCAAATTGCTCTCCAGAAAGGTTGGATCCGTTCACAGTTCCACCAACAATGTATCAGTGTCCCAGTTTTCCCACATCCCCTCCAAAAGTTATCATTATCATTTCCTGTCATTTTAGCCAATCTGACAGGTGTATAGTGGTATCTCAGAGTTGTCTTAATTTGCATTTCTCTGATCAATAGTGACTTGGAGCACCTTTTCATGTGACCAGAAATAGTTTCAATTTCTTCGTCTGAAAATTGTCTGTTCATATCTTTTGACCATTTATCAATTGGAGAATTGCTTGAATTCTTATATATTTGAGTCAACTCTCTATATATTTTAGAAATGAGGCCTTTATCAGAACATTTGGATGTAAAAATATTTTCCCAGTTTACTGCTACCCTTCTAATCTTGTCTGTATTCATTTTGTTTGTAGAAAAACTTTTTAACTTGATATAGTCAAACTTATTGATTTTGTGATTAATGATGACCTCTAGTTCTTCTTTGGTCAAAATTCCTTCCCCCTCCACAGGTCTGAGAGGTAAACCATCCTACATTGTTCTAATTTGTTTATAATATCATTCTTTATGCCTAGATCATTAATCCATTTTGACCTTATCTTGGTATATGGTGTTAGGTGTGGGTCAATGCCTACTTTCTTCCATACTAGTTTCCAATTATCCCAGCAGTTTTTGTCAAATAGTGAGTTTTTATCCCAAAAACTG
>JAJPUD010012536.1:0-46181 GCA_023553655.1 Myrmecobius fasciatus | reverse complement strand
CACACACACACACACACACACACACACACACACACACACACAATATGTATGCCTAATATACATATTAGTTAAAAAGAATGTAAAACCTAAGATAGAATTTAATCCTGTCCAACTATGGACAGGACCAGGAATATTCTTTTTAAATTTAAAAGAAGAAAAGCATGCACAAAGATTCAAGTATTTCTTCTGAACAGGAAAAGACAAAAACAAGACTAAAGAAACTACAGAACAATCAAAGAAAACAAGAATAGAAAAAATCTTTGGTTCTTTAAAAGTAGAAAAGTGACACTGAAAGAAAATCATGTATTTATCTTTTTAAAGTCTACCACCAAGCGTTGCATTCATAACTAAGAATGTATTTCAGATGCTGTTGGAACAAGAAAGTAGTGGGTGGCTTTAATACAGCCAGGAAGCAACTAAGGCTATCACTGACAGCCCTTCACTATTTCTCACCAAATGCATCACTTTCCTCTCCTTTTTTTCCTGCCCTCTTTTTCTTTCCTCTTCCTTGGTTGTGCATCTGGATGGCCTATCCCCTCCTGAGTCACCACTAAGCCTGTCTGGTAGCATTAAAGGTTAAAAGCTTGGTGACCCTTTTGTTAGAATCAGTAGTGTCCTATGTATCAAACAAAAATACATTTAAGAAAAGAAAGATTTTCATTCTTGTTATTTCCTACCACAAAATTCTGCCCTGAATTTTTTGTTTTTGTTTTTTTGTTTGTAATTTTTGTTGTAAAATGTTCAAGTGTTTTATTAGTTCCTCACACTCCACTGCATATAATTCTCCATTCACTCTCAATAAAATACTACCTCATCCCAGTTAGAGGATGGCTAAGTGATAGTAGTCACATTCAAATCAGACCTTACCCCGAAGGTCTGGGTGACCCGGATGTACTCCTTATGGAGCTTTCTACTCGAGGACTAGTGACTTCAGGTGGCTGAGGAGGAATGAGGCTCTTCCTGACTGCCATTCTGAAACAGAAAAACAACCTTGAAAAATAGCTGCAGATAAAAGGGCCTTAAAACATTGACACCGTCACATGCCTTTCACTAGTCATACATTGGAGCACTTGTCATAATGATTGAAAAAATACTACCTTCATTTTGTGCTTGTGTTAATATCATTTCACTATGGATTTAACCTTGAAATGGAAAAATCCATTAAATTAAAAGAAGTATCTCCTAAAGTGTTAATATGAGCATTGTTGACAAACAGTGGTTTAAGAATTGCCAACAATATATTATTCTCAAATCTTCATTTTCTAAAAAGTGATTAAAAGTAGAAAATGATCATTTTACCCTTCCAAATTTTGTTATTGTAACAGTGCCCATTATGCTAAAGGTGAAAAGTCACAACAGAGATTCATAGGACAATACAAAACACAGCCGTAGTGAATCATAGTCATTTTTTAATGCAGAACAATTTTTTTATATGAATGAAAAATAGATTGTGGTTACTAACAGAAATACCTCTAGAAAAAAGTATACAGTAAATTCGATAACTATTTTAAGGATTCTGAGAATTCAATGCTGAAAGAAATCACGGATGCCCATAAAAAGCAAGGGCTTTTCATTCTACAATCTTTTGGGCCAAGTTTTGGGAAAAAAGTAAAACTACTTCATAACAACCAATCTAATGATTCACCCTTGTTAGCAATGGAAAGGTACTAATTACATTTTTTTTTTCACAATAGCTATATTCTAAATCAGGTGTCTTGTGTTGTTTTGCAAGGTTAGGGCCCTCCTCACCCATCAGTGGCTGGTTTCTTTCGGAGGATGCTTGGGCGAGGGGATGAGCCTTGGGCTGGTGCGCTTGTGCTGGCACTCTGGCTGTGGGTCTGCACCACAGTGGTAGCTGCTGGAGTGGCATTAAATGTATTGCTAATAGGATTGGCTACAATTGTGGCTCCATCTGCCAACACCACTGCTGGAAAGACAGAAGGGAATATAAACAAGACAAGAGGAAAAAAAGAAAAATTATTCAAATTACTTGAGTGGAAGAAAGCATTTTCAACATGCTTTCTATTCTTTAAAGATCATTAAAAAAATCACTTCAGAGCCTGGCATACTCTAGCACTTGTTACAACAGACCACCTTTTGGAGGTTGGGGGTATTGTGCTTTATTTGCACAGAAGAAGGAAGAGATGATTTAATAAAATCATGAGTGATTAATACTAATACATTCTCCATTACAACTAAATATTCTTTGACTATTTATTATGTCCTTTCATGCACATTATCTCACTGACTTGAATAATAAGTGTGGGAGAGAAATGACAAGTATTCTACATTTTAGAGATAAGGAAACAGAAGGCGAAGAATATAGATTGGTAATGTTAAGGTCAAGGGCTTTCCCAGTATTATACAATGCTTCAAATCAAATCAAACATCAAAAATTTTTTTCCTTCTCTATTTATTTTTGGCATTTTCTAGGCCCATGATTTTTACATTCTGAGATTCTATGGTCATATGGTCTACAGTTTGTTATTAGCACACAGTTATGATGATGTTGCTGTGATGGAAGAAATATGAAGTAAAACTACTTCATAACAACCAATCTAATGATTCACCCTTGTTAGCAATGGAAAAGTACTAATTACATTTTTTTGACAACAACTACATTCTAAATCAGGTGTCTTGTATTGTTTTGCAAGGTTGGGGCCCTTATTCTGTTTATGCTCAAATTTTAATTACCTAAGGCTTATCCCCTATCCTCAACTAAAAAAACTTTAAAAAAAAAATAGTTAAAATGGCATGAATCTGACTATGCTTAGTTGATAAAATAAGTATTCATAAAGACACAAAGTGGATTCCCATAGCAGATACTCTTAACATATGGTTTAACTATATAGGAAAGATGGGTTAGGATACTGAAAAAAACAACAGACTTCAAAATAAACTTTGGTTCCATTCTTAGATTTTGGCCTTGGGCAAAATCATCTCCCTTCTAAACTTTGATTTTATCTTCTGTCAAATGGAGATAATATTTACAAACTTAAAAGATTGTTATGATTGGTTTATGGCACAAAATGAATAGGGCAAACACTAATGATGATACCTGATTCATTTCTGCTCATGTACATATTATTCTTTTTGTATGGTCCCTAGTCAGTGTATACTATGTTTCTCATTTTTCCAATTTGTAAATGCCACTGTAATATAGTGTTACGTTAATATATTACAGTTCATTCTGTCACCCTCTGTCAGATACTTAAACTGTTTTCATTACTTGGAAATTTCTATGAAAAATATAAACATGTATTTTTCTAGAGATTTTTTCCCCCTCTTCATAATAATACTCAAATTATTTTCTTCAAAATGTGATTACTGAGTCAGAGGCTATGATTATTTTTATGCCTCTTGTATTGTCACTCTGCTCTCCAAGCAAATTCCACCAATTGTAAATTCCATTACCAATGCATGACAATGATTTAATCACCAATATATCAATATTGAGTTTTGTCACTTTTAGGGACTTCTGTCACTTGATGATTGTTAAGTATCACTGAAAAGTTGTTTGTTTTTTTTTTTCTCCTGATATGGAGTGAGGATGAATAATTTTTCAAATGTCTGCAAAAAAAAATCTACTCTCTGTAGATCAAAACAGATTTGCTGTTGTTTTGGCAACAACAGCCAAAAAAGGGTAAAAACACTGTTTTTTTTCTTCATCTTTTTTTTAACCTTTTGATCTGATTTTTTTTTTCATAGCATAATAAATATAGAAATGTTCACAAGAACTGCACATGTTTAACCTATGTCAGATTGCTTGTTGTCTTGGGGAGGATTAGGAAAGGGAGAAAAACTTGGAACACAAGGTTTTGCAAGGTTGAATGTTGAAAAGTTATCTTAGCATGCTTTTGGAAAAAAACTAAATATTACTATAGAAAAAAAAATCTGTTCTCTAATATCTATTCATAGCCTTTGCTGGGGACTAAGTGAAGGTGCATTTTAAAAATGCTTATTATCAATTTTATGTTTTTAACAGTTGTAGTTGTAGAAATTATTTTTAGTTTTTCATTTCATATTTTTGTAGTGCTGAACTCAGTAAACGTATATAGCTAACCTCATCTCAAATAACTTCTACTTGCTATTTTATCTGCTTTTGACAACTGAAACAATTATTTTCCTTCCTTCTACCTTTATAATCTAATTTTTTATAATTTTATGAAACAGCTGAAATTTATGGTAATTAAAAATAGATCAGACATTGCAAATTAATATTTTGTATTCAGCGTAATTCCAAAAAATGCCTGTTTTACTTACCGTTTCTTGTTGGTTAAAGACTAGCTTCCCAGAAAGCAAAAATTAAATGAAAAATGCCTTATAATCAAAGAGCAATCAGAGTAGAGCGTATCTGCCCCTTTGAATCATGCTAGAAAACTCAAATTACCTGAAGTCTTAGTTTCAGTCTGAGGTTGCTGAGCACCTATTGGTGCAGGCTGAAGTCCTTGTGTATTGATTGGTGTTGCTGAGTGGATCCCCTGTGTTCCAATTGGTGCTGGCTGGATTCCCTGTGTTCCAATTGGTGCAGGCTGGATCCCCTGTGTATTGATAGGTGCTGGCTGGATCCCTTGGATATGACGTGCATGAGATGCATCGACTGTCATCAACTGCATGGGGTTTAGATGCACTGTAGAGGCCACCCCAACACCTGTTTGAGCTGTGATGGCAGAGTTTGGTGCCTGAGCTGAAACTAGATTACCATAAGACTGTCACTACAGCAAAATGAGAGAGCCCACAATATATATTTTAGAAAGTCTTCACAAAATAAAAATTCTGGCTGTTCCCTCTCGCTGTGTCATAGTGGAGTAACAGACCTGGATTGAATTCCACCTTAAACTCATACTTTGCTTGTTTAGTCATTTTATTTTTCAGTTGTGTCTGAGCCTTCATGACCTCATTTGGGCTTTTCTTGGTAAAGCTACTAGAGTGGTTTGCTGTTTTCCTCTCCAGCTCATTTTACAGATGAGGAAACTGAAGCAAACATGATTAAACTGACCTGTCTGGGGTCACTTAGCTAGTAAATATCTGAAGTCAGATATGAACCAAAGTCTTCCTGACTGCAGGCTTGGCACCATCTAGGTGCCTTAAACTTGTGCTTAACTGATGGTGTGGTATATAACACAATGGAATATTATTGTACATTCAGAAACAACTAATAAGAAGAATTCAGAGAAACATAGGTAGACTTATATGAACTGATACAGTCTATTATGTGCCAGACACTAGAGAATACTGAGACAAAAACCAAAATCCTTGCCCTTAAGCAAATAAAAAGAACTTGAACAGTTTATGTGATGACCACTGGGATGCAAAGGAAAACAACAGTGAAAGTCTAACTCATGCTTGATTAATTAATGAATGGCTTCACAGGACAGATTACTGAGATGACAAGAAGTGTATGCTGTCAAATAAAACCACTGTACTATGTGTTGATTTAACTTTTTAATTATACTTTGTTATGGTAGAAGTATAGAGGAAAGTGACTTCAATGTTTTCAAATTGTGAAGGAAAAAACACCAGTGAAGCATTTACTTTTTAAAAGTAGAATTTAATAGCACAAGAAAAGCCGTTTGATGATTATCACCAGGTTTTGGTAATGTTACAGTCTGACAAAAATTAACTTGACAGATGATCAAATATATCTATAATGTAGGTACTTAAAGATGCCTCAGTTTTACTTTTTTGGCATTATGTCCACAGAGCCAATGATATTATGAATGATTATAGTTAATACTTTAGCCAATATTTCAATACTTTTAAAGAAGTATTTAAAAATAGGATAAACAATTATTTTTCTATAATAATGATTAAAGTTTGTCAAACTCTACCCTCTTCTCTACTGGATATATAAGGGGAAAAAGGAAGATATGCATAATGTTGGGAATGGAAAAAAATAACTGATGGATTGATGAGATACAACCATAAGGCTATATATCAATCTGAGTGTATAGCTTCAACTGACTTGCTTATAACTGGCATCATCATCATATTAGTGAACATTTAGTGAAAAATTTATGTCTCCAACAATCGTTCAAGGGAAGAGGATGAAAAAGGGAATGAGCAGATATAAAGTGCTTATATGTGCCAGGCACTGTGCTATGTGCTTTACAAATCATTATCTCCTTTGATCCTTTCACAAAAACCCTGGGAAATAGATGCTATTATTATCTTCATTTTGCAGCTGGGGATAGGAAGGCAAGTAGAATTTAAGTGATTTGGCCCAGCCTCACACAGCTGCTAAGTGTCAGAGCCTCAAGATAAGATAATATTTGGATCACTACATGTTTCAATAATATTATTACTGTATCCATTTGCCAGATGAGAAAACTGAAGCTCAGAGAGATTTAATGACTTTAGTAAGATTTAGTCACAGTGAAATGAGGGGCAGGACATGAACTCAGGACATTTTTAACTTTACATCCCCCAATACATTTTCTTCAACCTGGCTCCCAAGGAGGGGGGAATTCTCTTTATCTTATGGTAGCATCAATGAAAAGATGCTCCTGATTACCTGAGTAAAAAAAAAAAAACAACAAAAAAACCCAAAACAAACAAACAAACAAACAAAACAATGTCAGCTATTCTTTATGCACCTCTAGTAACCAGGTAGCAATTATTTATGCAGAGCAAGTTATTTTCCAGAATCTTCATACTTTGTCTTGCAGAAATAAGAAAAAATAACTAGAAACCTGAAAACAATCCAAACTCCATGAACCTCCTATGTATCTATGAAATAGACAAAGACTATACTCTCTAGCCTGCCATTATCAGTTGGTCTCAGGCCAATTTTTAGTATCAACAAATTATAGTTAAATGATCAATCTGCTGTGTGGGTTGTTGTTCTTCCTTAAAATTCACACCTGAACCTTAAGAACTAATATCCCAGGCGGGCAGCTAGATGGCACAGTGGAAAGAGCACCAGCCCTGGAGTCAGGAAAACCTGAGTTCAAATCCAGCCTCAGACATTTAAGATTTACTATCCATATGATCCTGGACAAGTCACTTAACCCCAATTGCCTCACCAAAAACAAAACAAAACAAACAAACAAACAAAAAAAAAAAAAACAAAGAAAGAAAAAGGAAAAAAAATTACTAATACTCCATAATCTTGAGTGCTCCATAACATCCCCTTGCCCTCCCAATCTAGTAACTCAGTTTATGTATATTTATGTATATGAAAGCTATAACATTTAGAAAAAATGTAAGGAAACGCTTTTTACCTGGATATTGTCGAATGGTAGACACTGAACTTGTGATGGGAGTATATGTGTGTGCAGTCAATGGGTATGCAGAGGGTGGGTATGTTGGCAAAAAGTATTGGAACTGGACAGGAACAGATTGCCTAGAGGTAGAAAAGAAAATTTTAGAACTATTCCATATGCTTATTCAATCATTTCCTCCCACAGTCCTAGGATGACAATATCTTATCCAAAACTAATATACCAATATACTACTGGCCTCAAGTACTTTTTGTTTATGTTTATCATTGTTTATGACCAATCAGAAAACCTTTTGCTTCCCATCAACCACTATTATTCATCTTCCAGTTCACATTTTAATCCTTTAAATTATTCAACTCTTTTTTGAAGTCATTTCATTCCTGAAATCTCACTATATAGTTACACTTATACCTTGATCTTGAATGATTTCTATTATCACAGAAATGCATTTAAAAAAAAATTCATCTCAATATTCCTTTAAAAATTTTTTAAAGCTGTACCATTTCTTAAAAGCTTCACAAGAAGAAAATATAGATAAGAATACAGATAATAACATAAGGCCCAAAGTATCCAACAAATTTTGTTCAATATAAAAACTTTGATTTTGGTTTTGTTTCACTAGCCTCACAATAATAGGTCCTTGACATTTTCCAGAGAAGATACTTCTGATTTCCCTTAAGTTTCATGACTGATGATGACTAACAGGATGTTTCTGAGTGTGTCTATACATCGATAAAGAACATATGACCAGAGGTATGATAGACCAACTACCTTGAAAAAGACAATGAAAAGATTCAAGGTGGACCATTAAGAGATCCAGATCTTAGATTATAATAAGCCTTCTTGAGATAAAAACTATATCTATAAAAAATCTAAGTGAACAGTATGACTCCTAAAAATGTTAAAAAAAATTTATTTTAAAAAATATTTTCTACTTATAATTTATATTTATGTATATGTATGTATATGTATATATATACCCATATTTGTATACACACACATAGATATCTACTAAACTGTACTACGCACTAGAATAGTTCTAAATACTGATACTATAATTGAACTATCATTGATGATATAATACTTTTAATTGATTTTCCTGTTATCACATTAAATCACTTTTTAGAATTCATTGTTATTGTTCCTGTGGAGATTTTGTGGAAAATAGATTCAATCACCTGTTTAATGTACTACCCTAAAATGTCTAGATTTTGGTATTTTTGACTAAAAAAATTTAAAATCATGTAAAAATTCCATGGTGACAAGTGACACTTCTCATATGCTGAAATTTTTCAAGTAATCTAGGGGAATTTTACTAAAACAGTCCCTCCTGGCCCACAATACCAACTTTTAAAATCTATATGCTTTTTTTCCGTTTTCTGATTTAAAATACCATAACAAAGGGGAAAAAGAAGCCAAACAAACAAATTAAGGTACATATAAAGCTTTTACACTTACCTGTTGTCATTTCTGGTTTCCATTGCAACAGGATTTGGAGAGGCCCGATGTCCAGGTATAGGGATAAGGCTACTCCTCTCCGTTGGGTAATCTGGCTGGATCCGGGGAGAAGTATGTGTGATCTGCTGAGGGACTACCTTAGCTATGAAGAAAATGAAATGGGGCCTTCATTTATTCTTCCCAAGGTAAAACTACTAATAATGTCTACTAGAAACACCTGAATGCCATAGGCAAGCCATATGAAGACAAGCATGATTATTTTATTAACAAGGGTCAAGGAAAATAATTTCTAATTAAACATCATTAATACTCAAAAATCTCTTACTACACTGATTCCATAAATGTAGTTCAAAGACTCCTTTGGAGTCCCTAAGACTCTTAAAAATAGGTGGTCTATGAGGTCAAAGTTACTTTCATGATAATACTAAGACATTTCAGTTTTTAATATAGTTAACATCAATAGATACCATGGCTGTGTCACTTTCACTCACTTTGAAAACAAGAGTCAGACAAGAGAATTGGGACAGCAAAAGATTTCAACAGACTAGAATAATGGGACAAATCTAAATCTAGTATGACAAAATTTAATAAGGATAACAAATACTACACTTGAATTTTTTATAAAATTAATTATACAATTAACAGTATGGAGCAAAATTGGCTAGATAACTTGATAAGATCACCTGATAAGAAACTGGAGGTGTGTCTTAAAACTTAATGTCAGTACCCAGTGAAAATAACTAATGATTTACTAGACTACATTAAAATTAGGCATAATATAAGTGCTGGTATTTTCATTGTAGTTTTGGTCAGACCACAGTTAGGAGTATCATACACAGTTCACAATATAACATTTTAGCAAGAACATTGACAAACTGGAAAAGGGCATCCAGGATTATGAGATTGGAAATCGTTCCAAACAAGATCAGCCAAAGAAATTAGGATGCTAAGATTGAGAAGACCATGATAGTTATCTTCACATATGTGAGGGTTGGTCTTGGAGAAAATTAATTTGACTTCTATTTAATTCCAGAAGGCAGAATGAGTACCAAGTAGAAGCTGCAGAAAGGTAAACTATAGTTCAATATAATGATGTATATAAAGATACATCTATATTTACATATATTTTAACCAACTATTGCTGTGCAAAAGTGAAATGTGCTACTTCCTTACTGGTGAGCTCCCCATCACTAAAGATTTACAAATGAAGTCTGGATGACAACCTGATGAGATGTTGAAGCTTGGATTCCTGTTTACGATGTGTCAGATAGCCCTTAAGGTCTTTTTCAATCCAAACTTGAAGAGAACTTCTTAGTCTGATTCCAGTCTCTCTAACCCTTCTTTCACATTTCTGCCAAAGGAATGTTCCTAATGTAAATAACCAAACACAATCTTCCTAGCTCAAAGACCTTGAGTGGCTTTACTTTGCTTACTAAATAAATTTACTTTTTGGCAGTGTGATGTAACAAAAAGGACACTGGACCTGGAGCCAAGAGACACATGAATTCTGGTCCCAGGTTCTGATACTTATAAGATGTGTGACTATGGTTAAGCCATTGTTTTGGATTCACTAATCAAATGACTAAGTAAATCCATAGTGTTGTGGGATATTAATCAAATGAGTGAATGAATGGACAAGTAAATTCAATGCACATGATAGAAACATATTTTGTGTTTATATATCCGTCCTACATGCTTGTCCTCTCTCCCTTTCTGTCATAATTTTCTCCTCTTTTCTTTCTTTCTCTCCTTCCCTCCTTCCCCCTCTCCTCTTTAATCCCTTCCTCAGTTTTCTTATATGTAAAATACTTCCTCAAAGACCAGTTGTGAAGAAAAGTAATTTGTAAATCTTAGTGTTATACAACTAGGACTTCTGTGGCAGACATTCATCTGGGTCCTAGCTACTTTTTCAATCCTCTTTACTTCAGACTTAGCTTCATGCCTTCTTTGTTCCACTAAAGCTATATTATTCACTATTCCTTGACACTGTCTTCCCTTCTCTCCTGTTTCTCTGCTTCCTAGATGCATCATTTTCTATATTTAGAAGAGAATGCTGGACTCCTCTTTTTTTTTTTTTTTTAAACCGATGAAACCTCCCTTTATCTTTCAAGGCCCAGTTCAGAAGCTACTTCCTTCAAGATCATTACCTTGAATTTCCCCCACCTACAAGTAATTAATATTTTCTTGATCCTTTTTACACCTGTTTGACATTTATGCACATTAGTAAATTTCTTGAGGGAGGATATTTTTTATCCTCAGTGCTAAGCACTGTCTTGCCTCCAGTATACATTTAATAAATTTGCTGAATTGAATATTTTAAAAAAAGTATATCTTAAAGGCAGTAACTAGTGTCTTTTCAAATGAGAAAGGATATCTCTGTATGGGATATACAGTAATGTGGTGCAATGTTATGATGTTGTAAGTCCCAAGAATATCAAAATCAAAATTTAAAGTTTCTATATCAAAGGAAAAACAATGTAAGCATACAGAAAGAAGGAATTCAAATACCAAGGAACCACAATAAGACCTGGCAATTTCTACTATAAAAGAGAAAAGACCTTGGAATAAAAAAGGCAAAAGATTAAGGCTTATAACCAAATCCTGCAAAGCTAAGTATAATTCTATAGAGGAAAAGGAGACATTTAATAAAGCATTTGACTGTCAAGCATTTCTGATGAAAACATCAAAGTCTAGTAGGGGACAATTAAATATAAACATAAGAATTCAGAAAAACTAAAAAAGGTAAATTTATTTGAACAATGGAAGGAACTATTTGAAAATGTAATTCTAATATTAGGGAGAAAAACAAGTGTCCCTTCAGAACTTAAATATCTTCAACGAGTATTTAGGGAGCTAAAGAAGAAAAAACAGGTCCTGGGGGTGAAATGATTCTGTTCTGAAGATGTGAAAGAGAGGGAAGAGAAAAGAGAATAAAAGGAATGCATTAGTGAAGAAGAATAGAAGGAAATAGAATTTTCTATGTCTCATAAATGGGGTGGAATGAAGACAGTGGATAATAAACCTGGAGATGGTGATGAGAGGAACAGGCTACGTGAAATAGATAAAATAGGGTTTACAACAGTGAAACAAGTAAGGTTAGGAAGCATACTCAAGAGGGAAGATCACAAGGGAATGTTTGTGAGCAAAACAAATTTCCTGATTCTGAAAGAATTTAAAAGAAAAAAAAATAATTAAAAGCTAAGGGTATGCCTGAATAAACAGTGTTACACAAATGTAAAATTATTGCAATAAATGAATAGTGAGACCATTATGCAAAATGCCTATGTCTCCAGAGCACCTATCATGAAACATGTTAAAGACCTCATGAAGGAGGGGTGATGTACATTCAAGATACACTAAAAGAAATACTTTATTTTTGAACATTGCCAAGATATGGATTTCTTTTGCTTGATTTTGCTTATTGTTTAACAAGTTTTTTCTTTTGGTTCTTAGTTTTTGAATTGTGAGGATGGGAAGAGTGGTGCTAGCAATACTCATGCCCAAAAAAAGAGGATTATTGAAAATATTTTTTAAATGTGTAACACAAAAGGAAATGCAAATAGGACAGTTTTTAGAAGTGAATATGGAAATATTTCTTTCTCTCTAGTGATTATGTTCAAAATAATAGAAAAAAGAAAAATTACTAAATTATCCCCAAGTAACCAGTTGAAGTAGTTATAAAAAACAAACTTTTCAAACAAACATGTAGTTTACTAGAGTAAGATCAAAAGTAAATGAAATCTAATCACAGAAGAAATGTTTTATTCATAACTAGCCAAAAAATTTAGGAAATCAGAAGATAATGAACAGTAGCATATTTCTTTCTTTAAAGAGCTATTTGATGACTACTAGTATAAATCTTCAGTGTATTTACAATTTAATGAAATCTTAAAGGTCAGAAATTTTAAAAAAAAATCACGTAAATGAATGCCAGTAGTTCTGTTCTGATGCTATTTGTGCAACCATTTCAGACTATTAGTATATATTTTTTTTAAACTACTTTTACTGTGGTTCTTTGGGGTTTATTTAGGGAAGCAAATGGTAAAATGAAATTGAAAGCATTACAACAAACTGCCCTTAGAAAAGGTTTTTCATAGTATATGTCCAATGTAATCAATTATACCTACATTTTTATAAGAAGTGCCTGAAAATTTATCATTAGTTTTAATTTACATCTTGATGCAAAGGCATGAAGTCAAAGAAAAATTATATTTTATAAAAGGATAATTTCATATTGAGCTAAAAATGACTGATATATCAGTGTTAGACTCCACAACCATGTATTTCTAAGGAGCTACATGATATCAGAATAATAATAAAATTTATCAAAAGTCCCATTTAAACAAAACCTTGTAACTATGCAAAAGCCCAGAGATGGTAGAGGGAGTCCCAATTTCCTCAGTGCTGGACTGGCAGCACTAGAATTTGAAGGGGTAGCAGAAGTGGTACTGTCTCAGGTTTAAGGTTACTTAAAGGTGGGCCAGGGCCCACAGAAAGAAAGGCTGTTATCCTCAGCAGTTGTACTGCTTGATCTTGTTCTGAGAGTAAGAGTGTTACTCATAAGGCTACCACTGGATAGGGGGCCCTTGTGAGGGGCAGAATGCCTCACCTTTCCCCCTTTTTCCCCAAAAAGAGCCCAAGAGACATAAGAAGGCTCACTCAGAGGAGAGAAAGGAAATACTTTCTAGGGCACATCAAGCAGAGATCTATATCCTAATATATGTTTTACTACTTTAAGTAGCAGTTTCTGACAATGAACTATGTCCCCTCACTTTAAATAGGCCTCCACCTTTCTCAAACCTGATCTTCCCTGACCTCTCTACAAGCAACTGGCACTTTTTCTTGGTTTTCCTCCAATCTGTCTGGACATTCTATTTCTTTAGTTATCATGTTGTCTGTGATGTCCTTAGCCCCCTTCTCTTTTCTTTGTTCACCTGAAGCACAGAAGATTCTGCTTCAGCCCTTTACCTTCACTCTGTATGTATCTCTATGTTTTAGATGTGTTTTTTGTAAACAACATGTTGTAGGATTCTGGCTTTTAATCCAGTCTGCTACCCATTTCCATTTTATGGGAGAGTTCATCCCATTCACATTCACAGTTAAAATAACTATATCTGTATTTCCTGCCATCTTATTTACCCAGAGTTATGATTTTCTGTTCCCTTTCTCCTCTCTCCTTTCCCCCCTCCCCAGTACTTTATTTTTGATGACCACCTCCCTCCAACAGTCCTCCCCCCTTTAGAACCCTCCCTCCCCTTTACACCTTTCCCCTAATCCTTCTATTAGTCTATCCCTTTCCTTTCCTCCTTTCCCTCCCACCTTCCCACAAGGAGGGTCAGGCCTTTCTTTGAAGCCAAATGTGTCTGATAAATTCTTTTAGAGTCCAATCTAGTGAGAGTAAGGTTTACACTATACTCATTGCCCTCCCTTCTTTCCCTCAATTATATTAGATCTTCTATGTCTCTTTATGAGATTTTGCCTTATTTTACCTCTTTTTTTTTTTTACTTTGCCTCCTTTCCCCCCCTTTTTTTTCTGTATGATGTCCCTTTCACATCTAATTTCTTTTCCATTATTATCAAAGTAAGATCGAATTATACCCCTATTCTTTAAGGATACCCATAGTAGAAATGTAGTTCTCAAGAGTTCTTTCCTTTTTACCTTTTTATGCTTCTCTTGAGTTCGGTATTTGGAGGTCAAATTTTTTGTTCAGGTCTGGTCTTTTCATTAGAAATAGGTGAAATTCTCCTGTATCATTGAATGACCATCTTCTTCCCTGGAAGATGATGCTCATTCTAGCTGGATAACTTATTCTTGGCTGTAATCCAAGTTCTTTTGCCTCTCAGAATATCTGATTCCAGGCCCTTCGATCCTTTAATGTGGAAGCTGACACATCTTGTGTAATTCTAATTACAGTTCCTCAGTATTTGAATTATTTCTTTCTAGCTGCTTGCAATATCCTTTCCTTGGTGCGATAGTCCTGAAATTTGGCTACGATATTCCTTGGGGTTTTAATTTTGGGGGTCTCTTTCAGGAGGTGATCGGTGAATTCTTTCCATGCCAATTTTGCCTGCTGGTTCTAAAACATCAGGGCAATTCTCTTTCATGATTTCCTGGAAGATAGCCTCAAGGTTCTTTTTTTCATCGTGGCTTTCAGGGAGTCCAATAATCCTTAGATTGTCTCTCCTGGATCTATTTTCCAAGTCAGTTGTTTTTCCTAGGAGATATTTCATATTTTCTTCTATTTTTTCATTTTTTTGTTTTTGTTTCACTGATTCTTGAAGTCTTATTGAGTCATTTACTTCTATTTGTTCAATTTTAATTTTTAAACTATTATTTCCTTCAGTTATCTTTTTTAGCTCCTTTTGTAATTGGCCAATTGAATTTTTTGGTTCAATGCATTCTTTTTCCATTTTGCCAATTTTATTTTTTAGTGAATTGTTGTCTTTTTCCAATTCACCATTTTTATTTTCCAGTGAATTGGTGATTTTTTCCAATTCACCAATTTTGTCTTTCAGGGAATTGTTTTCTTTTTCCAATTCACCAATTTTGTTTTTCAGTGAATTGTTGTCTTTTTCCAATTCATCATTTTTATTTTCCGATGAATTGGTGATTTTTTCCAGTTCACCAATTTTGTTTTCCAGTGAATTGGTGATTTTTTCCAGTTCACCAATTTTGTTTTTCAGGGAATTGTTGTCTGTTTCCAATTCACCAGTCTTTTTTTCCAGTTTTTCACATCTCTGTTGCAGGGCGCTATTTTCTTCTTGCACTGATATCAATACATTTCTCCATTTTTCTTCTAGCTCTCTTTTGAGATTCTTTATGCAATCTTCCAGGTAAGCCTTCTGAAAAGGGGACCAGCTCATGTCCGCCTTTGTGGCTTCATCTGGGATTGTTTTCAGAACCTCAGAATCTGGGGTCTGCCCTACTTTCTCTCCGTAAAAGCTGTTTATGGTAAGAGTTCTCTTCTGCTTCTTGCTCATGTTTTTGAGCTGAGGAACAAGAGTCAGACCGATAGCCCTGGGGCAGTTTGCCAAGTTGACTTTTGGTGGGTGGGCTTGTCGGGCTAGATCTGCACTAGGACCAGGTTTTCAGCTGCTCTCAATCCACCCTTTACCAAAGGCAGATCTGCCAAAGCACCTGCCCGCAAGCAGAGCAAAGTGGCCCAAGTGTCTCCCAGGGACTTTCTGGGTGCCTAAAATCCGCCACTCTATTCCAGCCCCGACTTCCGCCCTGGGCGCCCTGGCATCTGATCTTGGCAAGCTGCTGATTGCTTGCGCGTCTGAAACTGACCTTCTCCGGAGTTCTTTCAAAGAAGATTTTTGATAGAAGTGCGTTGTAGTGCAAGTGTTTGATGGAGCCCTCACTCACAAACCAGTTCGGAGGCTCAATTTGTCTGGGTCTGAGGGACGGTCTCAGGAGTTCACAGAGAATGCTGTCTGCAGTTCGCCATCTTGGCTCTGCCCTCCAGCCCCCTTCTCTTTTCACTCAGTACTTTCTCACTTGATTTTATCAGCTTGTATAGGTTCAAATATTATCTATATGCAGATGAGGTTGATATTCATATACAGATAGTTCTCATTCTAAATTCACATTATAAATGGCGCTGGTGCATCCCTGGCCAGGAATCTTGGATTCAGTGCTTGCAAAAGCTCTCTAGTGTGGTGGTGGTGGTGGTGGGGCCACTGAGGGCACAGAGCCACTTATATTTTGAGAAATGACTTTACCTAGCTCTGTAAATCATCTCCAACTCCTCTCGGACATCTCATACTGGATGTTTTGTAGTTATTTCAAACTCATGTCAAAACAAAACTCATTTTTATCTTCCCCTCAAAACCCCTTCAAGTCCTAAAATTCCCTATCAATGCTAAGGGTGGGTAGCACCATTTTCTGAGATCCCTCAGTTTGAGTCGTGATGGTAACATAATTAACAACTTCAATCTTGTCAAATCTTATTCTTAATCTTTGAAATGCTTCACATAAGACACAACTCTAGTATATTTTTATTCCCTTTCACTTAAGACTATATATTAAGTATACTATAGTTATTCTCTCTGATAAATAGCAGAAAATTTATATCAAAGTATGTGACACTGCCAGAAAGTGACCTCAACTCTCAATGGATCATATAATATCCTAGCTATTATTAAGGCACATTCATTATTTTAAGCCTAAAGATTCTGAGAAGTGGGAAACAAATGCCTTCTAAGTGACAGCTTCTTAGGCTTGTTTCACTCACAACCCCTTTTTACCTGAGAAATTTTTACATGACCCTAGGTATAAGTACATAAAATAGATACACAAATCAAGCACTTACTGATAATAAAATCATTATTTCACAACCCCCAAACTTCATTTGAGGTCATGACCCAGAATTTAATAAGCTGGGCTCTACAAGAAACTTTTTGCCTAACAATTTTTAAACCAACTTATTTCTATCTTTTACAGCTGAATAAAACTAAAGCACAGATGAATTTATATAAACTGGCCTTTTGGTACTGTTCAAATTAGAATTTCGGTTATTCATTGTCTAGTGGTGCCCATTATTACATTAATCATAAGTTTTAATGCTTTAGCAACTATAACTTGCAGAATTGGCTGCAACATCTTTAGGAGGGTATACTGAAGGAGAGGAGTTAATGGGGAAGAGAATTAAGATTAATGACTATATCAAAGTTTCTGGATTAGTCAAAAGTTTTAATTATCTTTCAGTACATCTCCTATTGCAACCACCAAATGTTTAAAAACAATACAAAAGATGGGGCAGCTAGATGACGCAGTGGATAGACCACTAGTCCTGAAGTCAGAAGGACCTGAGTTCAAATCTGGCCTCAGATACTTAATACTTCCTAGCTGTGTGACCCTGGGCAAGTCCCTTAACCCCAATTGCCTCAGCAAAAATAAATAAATAAAATTAAATAAAATAAAAGCAATACAAAAATAAATTAGAGGTGCTTAGATCGACCAAGAAAATAAGTGGCTTTCCCATTATGTTCCAAGATGATTCTTTTAAACTTCCTTTCTTCCCAAAACACTTACCAACTGGAATATTTGAGGTTGTCACTGCAGTAGCATGAGACGAATGAGAAGGCATGGTCATGGTAACAATTGTACTCGTGGGTGCTTGTGTATGTGACACAGATCCTAGAAAGGAAAAATAAATCCTCAATGACTATTTCTACTATCATATTTTCAAATTGGAGAAATACAAATATAGGTTAGAATTTAAATAGAACTCAAATACTCAAATCATCCCAAAAGTAGGCAGGGGAAAGTCTGTTAAAGAAAATACACTTAGAGGCAGCTAGATGGCACAGTGGATAGAACACCAGCCCTGAACTCAGGAGCACCTGAGTTCAAATCTGGCCTCCCACACTTCCTAGCTGTGTGATTCTGGGCAAGCCATTTAACCCCCTTGATACTTATTTTTTCTTTTTCTTTCTTTTTTTTTTTATTAAAGCTTTTTATTTGCATAACATATGTATAGGTAGTTCTTCAACACTGACCATTACAAAGCTTTCCGTTACAAATTTTCCCCCCTATTCCCCTCCCCTACATGGCAGGAAGTCTACTACATGTTAATTATATTAAAATATTTGACAAGTCGAATGTATGTATACATGCTACTTATTTTTTCTTAAGGAAAAAAATATTTCAATAATTTTCAATTCAAAATTATTTCTTTTAGAGAAAAAGTGGGGATAAAAATACAGAATATTGATATCTACCAGCTGTAGTTGCTGAAGGAATGGTGTTGGTGGCCAAAATGGGTGCCACAGTCGCTGCTGCTACTGGTGTTCCACTACTGAAGATAGTCTTCTATAAAAGCGTAAGCAAAACAACACAAAATTGTGCTAATTAAGAATATAGTCATTTCGGGGCAGCTAGATGGCGCAGCGGATAGAGCACCAGCCCTGAAGTCAGGAGGACCTGAGTTCAAATCTGGTCTCAGACACTTAACACTTCCTAGCTGTGTGACCCTGGGCAAGTCACTTAACCCCAATTGCCTCAGCAAAAAGCAAAAAAAAAAAGAAAAAAATAAAAAAAAAAAAGAATATAGTCATTTCTATTCCAATTTAAATTCAAATAGATCATGACTAACCACTTTAATATTCTGGTTTTGGAACCAATAATCATGAAGTTCGATTAGGGTTTTACTCTAAACTTTTACCTGAGCCATAGTATGAAGCTGCTGTTTTGGTGTGCCAATAGCTGGATGTGATGGCAATGTGATTCTGGTTGTTGCATCCCTTGATTGTGCAGGACGCTGAATACTAATTGCTGCCGAAGGTGGGTGCTGAATAGACAAGGTTGGCCGACTAAAAACAAATAAAACATTATGTACCAACTTCTCAAAGACATGATTCTCAGGCATAGCTCATAGTGAGAGAGAGCAGATCTTTCTATTTCATCATTTATGCTGTATTAGATTGAGAACTGAGAACTTCTAAAGAACTTATTTTAAATCTCATCAGGCCTTTGACTAGATTACTAGATAAACATCCAAGTAAATTATACTCTTCAAACTCATTTAAGTGTCATTAAAAGCATTAATCTAATGCATCATGAATCATCTAAACTGATTTGTAATCATTATTAACAAGGTATTTCCCATATTCTTACTCCCTAGGATTATTTAGAGAATAAATGAGATACCTGCAAATCTTAAGAGTGTTATATAAATGCTAACTATTATTATTCTTTAAAGAAAAAGCATTATCTTCATTGATATGATGGGGAATATTTTAATATTTTTGGTTAGCATTTATACATTATAGTTTTCAACTGCAATGCTACAAATGAAAAGATACTTTGTAATGTTTACTTAATATTTTCACTCTTTGCACTTATATTGTGGGCAGGGCATTATTTCCCTCTCTAATCCCCTTAAAAGAAGTACTAAAATCTAAGACAGATTCATTTATCAGTCTATGAAGTCTTTAAATCTATTTATTTTTACACACTTGGCTGGAATCTATTATACTGTTATAGGAGAAAAAAAAAAAACCTCTGTTAAAAAATTAAATGGGGAAAATCCTCAGAAATGAAGAGTTTGAATGCGGCTTAGAGTTACTGGTAGATTTCAAATTCTATATACTGTAAATGCATATAATTAATAACTGTCTTTCAAACAATATTTGCATCTCCATAGCACAGAGTATATATATTTCAGTCAAGATCAATTGTTTTTATTTATAGGGAAATAAGTTAAACAGGACATAAAGGGAAAATCAAATGATGCTTAGAATTTGCTGACCCTCCCAATCCATTCTTTTCTAAAGGCATACTTAAATCGTTTTACTTTTGAAGATAATTTATTCAAGTACTCCAGTTTAATCTTGCAGTTATGTAATAATTCTCAAAAATTTACAACAATAATATGAAGCTGAACTTACTAAAATACTGTTCTGGGGCAGTTAGGTGGTGGTATGGATAGTGACTCCACCCCCGAAGTCAGAAGGACCTGAATTTCAGTCTGGCCCCAGACACAAACTTACAGTTGTGACCCTGAGCAAATCATTTAACCCAGATTGCCTTACCCCTTTACATCCCCCTTCCTCCCCCCCCCCAAAAAAAAATAAATACTGTATTAAAGATATCTAAGCAAAAGTTTTATTTTATGGATGACTTGGAACTAAGATTAGATTTCCTAAGTCTATTCATCTATCACTGGATTCTATAGTAAGTCTAAAGAATCCAACCCAACCTAGAAATAATGGAAGTACTTGAATAAATTATCTTCAAAAGTAAAACAATTTCATTTTCCCTTTATTTCCTGTTTAACTTATTATTTCCCTATAAGCTTTTTATGCTGATTCCTTTTGCTAATATTATCAAGACAAGCTCTTAAAGTATGATAAAATACACTCTTAACTTTTTTCAATTTCACATCAGTTTGATTTCATGTTCTTCACTCACCTAAGGGTTGAATCAGTAGCATGAGCTGCTGTTGTTGTAATGACTGGAGATTGGGCTCTAGTGGCTGAAACAGTTGCTACCACAGCAGGAGGGATGGTATTTGAGGTGGTCACGGGAGGACGAGACTGCAAATAGAAAAAAAAAATGTATGTCATAAAAATGAAAGGAAAATAAAATAAAAGCTGAGAATTTCGATAGCTCAGAAAAACAGATAGATTTCTTGGAGATGTTTAATGTCCACAATTCAGAAACCAGAAGAAAATATTTGCAAGGTGGTTGTGGATGGAAAAATATCATCAAAAGCCAGAAAATTTCAGAGGTTCATTTTTGTTTGGACATTTTTGTGCTCAAGTTTCCAAATATAACCACAATCAGAATTTCTTTTTGCCATTCTTGCAAGAGTTATTAGCCTCAATATTTCTAACTCATCTATTGTTTTCTCCTCTATCGAAATCTTGTTGAGGAATGTCATATTACAGGATTCTTTTCAAATAGACTCTACTGAAGAGATGGACAAAACAAGCAATTTTCTTTTCTTTTTTTTTTTATATAAAGCTTTTTATTTACAAAACATATGAGTGATTTTTCTACATTGACCTTTGCAAAAACTTTTTTTTCCCCAAGCTTTTCCCCTCCTTCCCTCCACCCCCCACCCCTAGATGACAGGTAATCTAATACATGCTAAATAGGATAAATTATATGACAAATACAATACATGTATACATATCTATACAGTTATCTTACTGCACAAGAAACATCAGATCTAGAAAGAGAAGAAGAAAAAACAACCTAAGAAGGAAAACAAAATGCATGGAAATATTCACAGAAAGCGTTAAAATGCTGTGTTGTAGTTCACACTCAGTTCCCACAGGCCTCTCTCTGGATGTATATGACTATCTTCATCGATGAACAATTGGTTTGAATCATATCATTGTTGAAGAGAACCATGTCCATCAAAATTGATCATCGTATAGTCTTGTTGCTGTGTATAATGTTCTCCTGGTTCTGCTGATTTCACTCAGCATCAGTTCATGCAAGTCTCTCAGTCCTCTCTGAAATCCTCCTGTTGGTCGTTTCTTACAGAACAATAATATTCCATAACATTCATATACCATAATTTATTCAGCCATTCTCCAATTGATGGGCATTCTTTCAATTTCCAGTTTCTTGCCACTACAAAAAAGGGCTGCCACAAACATTTTTGCACATGTGGGTCCCTTTCCCTCCTTTAAAATCTCTTTGGGATATAGGCCCAGTAGAAACACTTCTGGGTCAAAGGGTATGCACAGTTTGATAACTTTTTGAGCATAGCTCCAAATTGCTCTCCAGAATGGTTGGATCCATTCACAGTTCCACCAACAATGTATCAGTGTCCCAAAAACAAGCAATTTTCAAGGCAGACTCCAGTCTTCAAAAGGATGGGAAAGAGCTAGAGTTGCTACAGTATACTGGACATTTCCGTGTGGATGTCCAGCTATAGCTTTCAGTGTTAGGTCTTAAATTGCACTTCTCCTTTTTATACCCTACACCCAGGCGGAGACTCTGATCTATCACCCAGATAGGAGTCATATTTAATTTCTGTCTCTTCCTGGAAGGTAGTGAAATAAGAGAAGAGGGAGAAGAAAACAGATTTGGAAACAGAGGACCTGGCCTTGCATACTAATTCTGCAAATTACAATCTGAATGATTATTATAAAATGAGGAGCTGAATTATATAACTTCTAAGATCCCTTCCCTCAATAAATGTATATTTCTATAATCCTTGCCCCCACAAACTGATCCTCCCATAATGTTTTTCATGTGTCCCCTTCTTTACCCAATCATTGCTACCACCCTAATGCAGACCCTTCTGCCCCTCAGATGCTTATTTCCCTCATTTCCCTATCTCTAGTTTCTCCTCTGGCCAATTTTATCTTTTAAAAAGTAACCAGATTAATCCCTCCTCAAGCAAAACTCACAATTAGCATACCTCAGCGGCTCAAAAAACTGACTCTTCACTGCCCACAGCAAAAAATGAAAATTTATTTAATATCTTGTTCAATCAATGACCCAATCAACCCTTTCAATTTTATCATCCATTATACTCTTATGTAGATTTTTTCCCTCTCACTAAGCTAGTTTACAGTAGAATCCCATGTTATGTAGAGAACAGGTTCTAAAGTCAACATATCTGGAGAAAAATGTGTACTCAAAATTACTCCAAATGTTGTTGGATACAAGTTATGGCAACCAGACCCTGATACTGAAAAGATCAGAACAGTAAGTGGTAGTGGAAATTTAGTGAACTACAATAATGCCATCTTGTGACTGAATTCTGGAGCTAGTTCAGTTGCCTTTCTATTCAATTGTTCCAATTCTATTCAATCCAATATTTGTCTTGTGCAAAAAACTATTCAATTGTGGGAATTGTGAGAAAATGTTATTATATTGTTTGAACTTAGGCCTGCCTGGCTGGGAATAAAGATCCCTTCTCTCCCTGCTGCTTAGAGACCCTTAACTGAGGAACTGGCTTATACTGATCAGAAATCCTATCAAATACATTGTTGGTGGAACTGTGAAAGGATCCAACCATTCTGGAGAGTAATTTGGAACTATGCTCAAAAAGTTATCCAACTGTGCATACCCTTTGACCCAGCAGTGTTTCTATTGGGCCTATCTCCCAAAGAAATCTTAAAGGAGGGAAAGGGACCCACATATGCAAGAATGTTTGTGGCAGCCCTTTTTGTAGTGGCTAGAAACTGGAAACTGAATGGATGCCCATCAATTGGAGAATGGCTGAATAAATTATGGTATATGAATGTTATGGAATATTATTGCTCTGTAAGAAACGAACAGCAGAACAATTTCAGAGAGGCCTGGAGAGACTTGCATGAACTGATGCTGAGTGAAACGAGCAGAACCAGGAGATCATCATACATAGCAACAACAGTATTACATGATGATCAATTCTGATGGACATGGCTCTCTTCAACAATGAAATGTTTCAAACAAGTTCCAATTGTTCAGTGAAGAAAGCCATATACACCCAGAGAGAGGGATATGAAATGTAGACCACAACATAACATTTTCATGCTCTCTATTGAGGTTTGCTTGCATTGTGTTTCCTTTCTCAGATTTTTTTTTTCTTGTACAGCAAGATAAGTGTGAAAATATGTATACATGGGGCAGCTAGATGGTGCAGTGGATAGAGCACCAGCCCTGAAGTCAGGAGGACCTGAGTTCAAATCTGGTCTCAAACACGTAATACTTCCTAGGTGTGTGACCCTAGGCAAGTCATTTAACCCCAATTGCCTCAGGGAAAAAAATATGTATACATATATTCTATTTGTCAAGTATTTTAACATAATTAACATGTAGTGGACTTCCTGCTATCTAGGGGAGGGGTGGGGACTGGGGGGGGGAAATTTGTAACAGAAAGCTTTGTAAGGGTCAATGTTGAAGAATTACCCATACATATATTTTGCAAATAAAAAGATTTAATAAAAAGGGGGAAAAATAAATTTAAAAAAAAAAGAAAAGAAATCCTATCAAATCCATTTCAAGCAACCTGTATGTTTTATCTGAACACTGTACTCTTTTTGGCCAATTGTATTTTTTAAGGAATTATTTTTTTCAGTCAATTTTTGTGTCTTCTGAGCTACTGACTCTTTTTATAATTCTCTTGCATAATTCGTTTCTTTTCCCAATTTTTCTTCTATCTTGATTTTTAAGTTCCTTTTTGAACTCTTCCAAGAGAATCTTCTTAGTTTGAGAATGATTCACATTACCCTTTGAGGCTTCACATGTAGGCATTTTGTCATTATTGTCCTCTTCTCAGTTTGTGTTCTGATCTTCTCTGTTGCCAAAGTAGTCTCCTATGATCAGGGTTCTCTTTGTGATTTTTCCCCTCATTTTAAAAAATTGAGCTCTACTTCAAGGTTACAGGGGAGACTGTTCCAAGCTTATTTTGCAGGGGAACAGGGAACTCATCACGGGTTTTCCATGCTGAGCAACCTGCCCACTTATTCATTGTGATGGAGTTCCAGGGCTCACATTTTGCCTTCTGTATGAAGGCGGGAAGCCTTACACTTGGCTTGCTGAACCAGGATTGAGGGGCCTCTGCTGCTGATCTGTGTTATGGCTAAGAGCCTTCCAATAGATTGCCCAGACTGTGCTTGCCCTGGGCCGTGCTCCCCTTTTACCCAACCGAGACAGACCTTTTCTGAAGTCCTTTTAAGTTATCTTAAGCAGGAAAATTTTCACTCCATTTTTTTGTGGGTTCTGTAACTTCAGAATTCACTTAAAGGCTTGATTTAATATTGTTAAATGGAGAGACAGCCCAGAATATAACTTCCTGGCTTCTTCCTGAAATCTTGGCTCCACCCTGGCCTGTACTGATTAGTTATGTTCATTTCACTACATGACTAGGGAGAATGAACAGGTGTCCTAACTAGGAAAGCCCCTAATCTTCCTTTCAATTAGAAATCAGATTGCCTAATTTTTTATTCTGGTTGTTTTAATTAATTGGTCTTATTTTATTTTATTAATTACTTTCATGTATCTTCCCCCAGATTCTGAGTCCAGTACCAATGCTAAGAAAGGCTAAACCAGTCCTGATTTGTTGGACAACTGGTATGCAATACTTACTATGCTTGGAAGCTTGAATCTTTGATTTCTCATTCATTTCATCTTTTATTTACCATACTACTCTCAAACTTCTATCTTCCTTTGAACTCCTCTAAGACCTATGGTCTGTATTTAACCGTTTGTGGTTATGTCTTCTCTCTGCAACTAGAATGCAAACTCCTCAAGAATCAAGACTGCTTTAGTCTTCTTTATATTTCTTGAGGCACCTACCATCAATTAGTGCCCTGAGCAATAATAATTACTCAATACATATCTATTGATTGAATACCCTCCCAAGACCATCACCTGCCTGGATTGGCTGATGAATGATGTGTTGTACTGCTGGCTGAGCTGTAGCTGCATTTGGCAACTGTGAAGTTGGCCTCAGGACTGTGGTTACCTTAGAACTGGACATCACAGCTGCAGCAGCTGCACCTAAAATATAAAATTGCATTCTTAATAAAATGGTCTGTTCAGGTCTCAGAAATTTAATTAATAATCCAATTCAATCCATTAGAAAAATAACACTAGAAAGAAGAGGCTAAGTAAACCCTTAGTTACCAGGAAGTTAGGTGGTGCAGTTGACAATCAGTAAGACCTGAGTTCAGATAGGGCCTCAAATGCTCACTAGCTATATAGCCCTATGCAAGTCAGTTAACTCCTACTTGCTTTGGTTTCTCATTTGGAGAAGGAAATAGCAAACCATTCTAATACTTTGCCAAGAAAATTCCACAGACAACATCCACAGAGTTATGTAGAGTCAGATGTGACTGAACAAACAACAAACCTTCAGTACTTAATTGAAATAATTTGCTAGTCTAATACAGTAAAATGCTTCTACTTTTCAAGTATTTACCAATGACTATGGATAGACACTAGATATATGATTTTACTGGTGGAAGGAAGTCCCAGATGAGAAAATTCCCTATTATCAATGCAGTATCTTCTCTTCCATTTTCTAGTCTTGGTTGCCTAGTTACTAGTTAACTCAAGTACTGAGAGGTCCTGTTATTTGCTCATTTACAGAAACAGCACTTGAACTTAGATATTCCCGTCTAAGCTATGCCTCTACTATCATGGATGTTTTCAATTTGGGGGGGAGAAGGGGGGTGAGGGGAAGGGAGAGTGCATGCCTGACCAAAAATAAATAAATAAATTACCCATCTATAGATAAAACTGGCCTACAGAAATGTCTAAAAAAAATGCTTCTGTATCCTCATTTGCATTTTATTGATGACTAAATTGGTCTGTTTTCAATTGATTTTATCTGTTACAGAAAGTGATTACCAGAAGAGTAGGTAAGTGGCAAAGAAAGTTACAGGAACAATTTAAATCAATCATGCTAATAAGCTATATACATTTTATAAACGATCAAAAACATGTAAAATATATCCAACAGTATTATGCCATTCCTTCACTTGATACTTCAAGACAAAAGAACACACAAGAAATCTAATCTCACACAACTATTGTGTGAAATATTATCCTTGAAATATTCTATATATCATAATAATCTGTTTGTCCTATTAAAAGCTCTGGGACAAAAGTTGGCATAATTTACCTCGAGGTAAATGAGAAGCTCCAATGTGAAGAGGGGGCCCAGGAGCACTACTGCGAATGATGGACATTTGTACATTTGTGGTCATAATGTGATGCAAATTGCTGGGGTGTCCCTGCAATTAAAAAAAATAAGGGAATAATAAGGTATTTAATGTACTTATTCAAAATTTAAAAATTGACTATGAATCCTCTGTGTGAAAGACAATTGTTTTCAAACAGTAAGTTCACAAAGGCCATGTACTATATGCAATTAGGGGTTTAACAAGTGATTTGGATGAATAAATTTTCTAAGAAATCAATTGCTTCTAATCTAGTTAATTAATAAGATTCATGTAGACACATGTAAGATGTGACAATTTTAAATATGCAGTCATCTGATGTTGTCATTAATCTATTGTGTTTATCCTGGCCAAACAAAATTTATTTCTGCCCTGATCACTTTTTTGCCCACTTTTCCTTACTACTATGAAGACCCTTTGAATTCTCTGGAGTATAACCTGTCACAAGTATTATATCCAGACACTAGCAAAATGTGCTACTCATTTCTTCTATTAGCTGTCTATCTCCCAAGAATATCATCTTCCTCTTACAGATGCTGTATGATGTAATATGCCACATCAATAACTCAATGAATGAAGATCAAGAACAGTTTGGCAACTTATTTTGTAAAACAGTAAATGGAAAAACCTGTTGTCCACTGATTGTTGCCACAGGAATCGCAGAAGCTTGAGGGATGCTACTCTCCATCGTCACAGTCACTTGCCCTGGGACCTTAGGAGGGAGTGACAGGGTAGAAGGTGGAGCAGGAGCAATGGGACGGCTCGGCATGGTGGGCTTCAGAGGTGGCTGAAAACAGAAATAATATAAATAATTTCTCAAAAGAAATTCATTTTTTATTCTAGTCCTTAAAAATTGGAAGGGAAGTCAGAACTAATTTTAATTGGTATGGAAAAGTGGAATAGTCATTACACCCCAACATAATTCAGTGGGCTGCTGCAACTTTCCAGAATGATAGTGCTCAAGGAGAAGGTATTTTCAGAAGTTGAAAAAAAACAAACCAAACAACCCCCAATTCCAAAATACTCTCATATGATTGTCATTGGCTTCAATCACTCAATGAAATGTTAATTCTTAATTAATGTGCCAGATTCTATATTAGGTGCTGAGGGCCAAAAAGGAAAAAATTAAATAGTTTTGGCCCTTAAGGAGCTTTCCTCTATTGATCAAAAAACATAAAAATGCATAAATTCAAGTAAAGCAGAGATCAGACAGTTTTGGAGGAGAGGTTACAGCTATCTGAGAGAAGAGGAAAGACTTCTGAGATGGTGCTTGAGCTGAATTTTAAGATACGAAGCCTCTAAGAGGAACTGAGTACTGAGAAGGGAATACAATCTAAATGGGGGCCACGTTCAGTGCAAAGGCCCAGAAAGAGGAGGGAAAATTGGTGTGTGTGACAACAGCAAAAAGGTCAGTTTGTTTGAATTGAGGTGGGTGTGAAGAGGAACAATGTATAAGTCTGGAAAGATAGGATAGCGGCAAGATGTGAAGAGCTTTAATGGCTAAAGAGTTTATACTTCATCTTATAGGTAACTGAGGATTATTAGAATTTTTTGAATAAGGAAAGTGGTCAGATTTGTAATTCAGAAAAATTCTTTTAGCCACTCTGCAAAGAGATCTGAAGCCAAGAGACCAATAAGGAGCAAAAATGTTGTAGAGATAAAAATGACGAGATCTGGCAATTGACTGGATAGAGGGAGAATGAATGAGAATGAAGAGCAATAGAATGAACCTGGTTGACTAGCAGAATGTTATGTACTTAACAAAAATAGAAAAGTTTGGAAGAGTAGGTTTTTAAGGAAAGGTTCTGTGCTGTAAAGACCACCAAGTAAGAAATTTTGTCAAATACTGAAACTTTCAATTTCTTTTATCTACTAGAAGCAGACAGAATTATGGAAAGAATTACTGATTGAGAGTCAAGAAAACCTGAGTTCAAAACCAGCTTTAGACACTTACAAGAATGACACAATCTCTCTAAGCACAGATCATCATTACAAACTTTAAACTTAAATAGCTAAGCACTAAATGCTAGCTATTATTATCACTACTCAATTCCTCTGACTTTCTACATCCCACCTAAGCTACTCCCAGAGATGGTCAAGCTTTGATCTTGGCATCACATATAATTGTTCTATTTCTATGTTTATGACTTCAAAACTTTTTCTGATCACTGTTTCTTACCATTCCATCTTTCCCTCTCTGCATCATAACCTCTAATCCCCACCATGGGCTCAATTTCCTTCACCCTTTGGTTCTTTCCCAGGATATCAGTCCTATATTGCTATCTTCTCCTTCCTTCCCAGTCTTGACCCTTTGATGAACTGGTTAATTTTATATTATCAGTGCAGCTAGGTAGTTCAGTTCACAAGAAAATGCCAAATGGGGTCTTGGAGAGTCTGACACAACAATAATCCTCTAGATTCCCTTTTGGTCTTTTCCTAATATAAATTACACTTTGTCAATCCTGGATTATTACTATCCATTTCCTTCACTCCTATTTATGTACTACTGAACACAGCTGGGAAAGTCACAAACTGTGCTAATATGGCCCATTATAAATTTATATTAACATTAGTTCAACTGGACTCTCACTGAAGCAAGGCAATCCTCTTACAGCTTTCTACATTCACTACAAAGACTATGCCAAAACATTTTACTCTCTCCTTAGAGTTCCCCTTATCCTCTTTACCTCCATTTCTTGGCTTCCTTCAAGTTTCATCTCAAGTTTTACCTTCTATAAGGCAGTTTTCCTAGTTCTTATTAATCTCAGTGCCTTCCTCCAAAATTGTCTCCAACTTATGTCTACATCTTGACTGCACACAGATGTTTTCACTTTGTTTCATTCACTATGAACTTGAAGGCAGGGAATATATATATATACACATATATATTTTTTTGCCTTTATACACACACACACACACACACACACACATATATATTTTTGTTTTGCCTTTCTTTGACTCTCCAGCACTTACACACTACCTGGCATATAACAGGTACTTAATTAATGTCAATTGACTTGCTTCTCCTGAACTCCAGGATCCATCTTGGATATCTTAAATGGACATCATGTTAGCATCTGAACCAGCAATATTCAAACAGAATTCTTCCTGTCAAAGCCTTCTCAACTTAAATATTACTGTTGAAGTTACCGCCATCTGTCCAATAACAAAATATTAAAATCATCCTTGAGATCTGCCTGGCTTAGGGCATCAAAGGCCTAAGCTTTTGATGTCACTTTCCAGTTGCTTAAATACAAAAGAGCCAAAAGAAGCTGCATGGTAGACTATTTTGAGCCACTTAGACTCCACTGAATCAATTCAAGATGTCCTCGATGTACATCCTTGTGGGATAGCTTTCTTCTGCTATAGGATAGTAAATCTCCTTTTGTTAACTGCTGAATAATCTACAAGTGTCTTAAATTTTTTTTACAGGGAACCTAAACTAACCAATACTGGTCTAAGTCAGGTCAAACCCAGAACTTATTAACCTTTCTTCATTCCCATAGTTACCACCCTAGTACAGATCTTGATCGATTTTTGCCTGGACAACTACAATAATTTTCTAATTAGTCTAACTAGCTCAGGTCTCTTCCACATTAGCCTATTCTCCCCTGGTTGCCAAGGTGATTCTCTTAAAAAGCCAGTCTGTCTATGCCACATATCTATCCCTTGGCTCAATGGCTCCCTCCTGGCCTCAAGCTCAAGTATAAGGTTCTCTCTATTTAGCGCTTAAAGCCCATAGCAGCCTGCTGCCTGCTACCTGCTACCTGCTCCCTACCTTTCCAGACTTTTTACATCTTACTCCTCTGTATATATCTTCCTTGCTGTTCTCCTGGCGGTTCCTTGAGTCTGACATATATAACATTTCTACCTTTGTACTTGCAGTCTCTTCTCCTTGGAATGTTCTTCCTCCTATCCCTTAGCTTTTCTGGACTCATACAAGGCTCAGCTCAAATTTACCTCTTGGAAAAAGCCTGGCCATTTCTTGAGGGCTGCTAGTAGTGCCTTCCCTCCAGATGACTTTCCAACCATTCTATATACGCATAGAATGTCTCTCATTAGAATATAAGCTTCTTGAAGGCAGAAGACAGCTGTGTCTTTCCTTTCTTTGCACCCCCAGTGGTTTGGATATGTGGCACATAGTAATTGCTTAAAAAAGGATAACTCACTAAAAGTATGCAGAAATGGAAGGACAAGGTCAGAGCTTTGCATACAGCCACAGTTAAAGGGTATAACATGGATGATGAACCAGCAAAGGAAACTGAAATAGGTAGGAGAACCAAGAAAAGTAACGGTGCCACAAAAACCTTGAGGAGAGGGGCAGCTAAGTGGCATGGTGGATACAGCACCAGCTCTCAAGTCAAGAGGACCCGAGTTCAAATCTGGTCTCAGACACGTAATACTGCCTAGCTGTGTGACCCTGGGCAAGTCACTTAACCCCCATTGCCTCAGCAAAAAAACAAAAAACAAAAAACTTTGAGGAGAGAAAGCACCCAGGTCAACAGTTTCAAATAATTGCTAGGAGTTAAGAAAGATGTACACTGATACAAAGCCATCAGAACTGGAAATCAAAGAGAATGAAATTAACTTCAAAATCATTCACAGAAAAAAATCTGGTAAAAACCCATCGATGTGCAATTGTCAAGCAGCACAAAAAACAGAACATTGCAGAGTAATCACAAAAAGTTGAAGATGAACATGAAGTCACATATATAAAGACATTTGGGAGGTTGCTAAAAGTTATAGGTCTATTTTCTGGTTATGGCTCAACATGAAACTTGAACCTTTCCTTTCAGTTACCTTCATAAGTCCCTCTGAAAATGAAAGTGGTACTGCTGGAGTTAGATGTGCTGCTGGTGGGGCTGTGACGGTGACTGGAGCCCCAGAGGGTACTGCATGGTGGGGAGGCAACATTTGGACCTGTGGATAAGGTCGCACCACAACTGGCTCTTGCTTTTCTTCACGAGACTGTAGCGAACTGTTGGAGCCCAAGTGCTCCCTGGGAGTGATTTCTGAATCTCGATTAGATTCATCATTAACTAATAAAGATGTTAAAAGTTAAAATTAGTTTTCTCTAGCATCACATTACATTTTCTACAAATCAATGAATATTGTCATGCAATTCCATTTAGATTTGAGGTCTGCCAACAGCATTCTTACATTTTTCAGTTTTGCCTTTGTCCCCATTATGGGGATTTGTTACTTGGGAAACATTTTACAATTTAAATTATGGGAAACTATTAGAAAAATGGTTTCCTGGATTAAAGTCCACAATAATAATGCATATTTTCAAGAGCTGGGTGATAAATGATTACAATGTAAAGGCAAAAGGTATAAATAAAACATATTTGAAAGAATTTCTGCAATACAGATAATCGCCAATGTAAACATTAAGAATAGTAAAAAGGGGCAGGTAGGTGGTGCAGTGGATGGAGCACCAGCCTGGAATTCAGGAGGACTTGAGATCAAATCTGGTCTCAGACACTTAACACTCCCTAGCTGTGTGACCTTTGGCAAGTCACTTAACCCCAATTGCCTCAGAAAAAAAAAAAGTGAAAAGAAGATAAATTCTGAGTTGTTTTAATGGCTATCTTTGGTCCCAGAGAACAGAGAGTGAAATGTCTCTTCTTCCTCTGCAAAGTGAGAACACGAGGGATTCTAGAAGTCAAATGATATGTATCCACTATCATGGTGGTCACTCTATAGATTAGTTTTGTTTTGTTTTTATAGGAAGAAAGGTGTATTCAGAGTCTTATGTGTGTATATGTGTGCTGCTTTAGCCAACAATGACTTTTTTAACATGAAGAGCTCAAATGAAGGGGAAAATACTTTTTCCCAAGGTAGCCCACTTATTTGCTTCTTTGGTTAAAACAACAATAACAACAACAAACAAACCCAAAAATCAATTTTTAGAAACATTTTTTACTTTATATCATTCACATTTCTCAAGATACCCCTTTTTGTTTCCTTCTCCCACCCAAAGAGCTATGCCTTAAAACAAAGAATTTAAAAAAAAAAAAATATTGGTAAAACCAAGCAACTTATCAAAAAGACCAACATTTTATCCAGTGGCTCCAACATTACAGTTCCCCATTTCTGGGGAAAAAAAAAAAAAAAAGAAAATACATCTTATATCTCTTCTTTGGGACCAATTTTGGTCATTATAATTTCACAGTTTTCATTTTGATTTTTTTATTGTTTTTACTTATCTAAGCTGTAGTCATTGCATAAACAAAACAGTTTATTTATCCTAATTCTGCATACTTTTCTGCATCATTTCATATGTCTTCTCATGCTTCTCTGAATTTAACATGTTTCTTACAATGCGAAAGTTTTCCACTGTATTCATATGCCACAATTTGCTTAAAAATTCCCCAGAAGAAATTCATTTACTTTTGAAAAGCATCATTGGTTAGATTTTCTTTTTTTATAACAACCTAAATTTACCTTTCCAATTTCTATCCACTGCTCCTAGTTCTGTCCTGTGGGACCACAAAGAATAAATTGAATCTTTCTTCTCACAATATATATATATATATATATTTTGCTTTTTGCTGAGGCAATTGGGGTTAAGTGACTTGCCCAGGGTCACAAAGCTAGGGAATGTTAAGTGTCTGAGACCAGATTTGAACTCAGGTCTTCCTGACTTCAGGGCTGGTGCTCTAGCCACTGCACCACCTAGCTGCCCCTCACAATATATTTTCAAATAAATAAGAGACTTAATGATTTTTCTTCAGGTTACACAGCTCCAATTCCTTCAACCAATCTTAATTAAATATGCTATGACATATTCTAGAAGCCCTTCATTATCTTGGTTTTCATTCCCTGGTAAAGTATCTTTTGTGAAATGTTCTTCCAGAAATGAACATAATACTTCCCTATGTTGTCTGACAAGGAAAGAATATGGCAGAACTATCCCTCTGCCTCTTAATACACTGAGAGATCAAGTCCTCTTTTTTTTTGTTTCTGCTTCCATACTAGTATCCCTTCTGGATTGTAAAATTTTTAAGAGAAGTGTGGCTTATTCATCATTATATTCCAGCCTCTAAAACAGTGCCTTGTACTTTGTACTTATTTAACGTGTTAGTTTAATTAATATGTGTGTGTTGCAGAATCAAATTGTTAATATATTGGGCAAGAAGCAAGTACCTTGAGTATCAATTTCTTTATCTCCAAGATGGAGATGATAACTGCTTTGCTCATTTTCAGAGACTCAGTATTAAGTGGGAAAACACATGCAGAAGTGTTTTGTGACTATAACATTACATATAAAGGCAAACTTTTTAAATACCTGAAACACTATTAAGTTTGGAAAATTGAGAGGCCCCTATGATATTAGGGCTACAAAGAGATAAGATGTATAACTATCTTGCTGCTCTGGCAACCCATTTGTTTAAAGTAGTAACTTGAAGAATATACAGGATCTTATCTTTTCTTATCAGTTTCTCCCAAATAAAACATTACCTATAGTACACTCACTGTGCAAAGGAAAGGGAGGCTTTATCAATGTGTATAATACTGTTAACTGGAAAACTTTAATTGTACCCATCCTAATAATCTATACATGGCAAGCACTCACAACTTTCTTAAGCTACATTCTCTAAAACATAACTTACTCCAGGGATTTTAGGATCAAAAAAATCATCAACCAAGACAACCCTGAGGTACCACTACACACCTGTCAGATTGGCTAAAATGACAGGAAAAGATAACGATGAATGTTGGAGGGGATGTGGGAAAACTGGGACACTGATACATTGTTGGTGGAACTGTGAACGGATCCAACCATTCTGGAGAGCAATTTGGAGCTAAGCTCAAAAAGTTATCAAACTGTGCATACCCTTTGACCCAGCAGTGTTTCTACTGGGCCTATATCCCGAAGAGATCTTAGAGGAGGGAAATGGTCCCACATGTGCAGGAATGTTTGTGGCAGCCCTTTTTGTAGTGGCTAGAAACTGGAAACTGAATGGATGCCCATCAATTGGAGAGTGGCTGAATAAATTATGGTATATGAATGTTATGGAATATTATTGCTCTGTAAGAAACGACCAGCAGGACGATTTCAGAGAGGCCTGGAGAGACTTGAATGGACTGATGCTGAGTGAAACGAGCAGAACCAGGAAATCATTATACACAGCAACAACAATATTACATGATGATCAATTCTGATGGACATGGCTCTCTGCAACAAAGAATTGTCTCAAATCAGTTCCAATTGTTCACTGAAGAAAACCAAATATACCCAGAGAGAGGGATATGAAATATGGACCACAACGTAACATTTTCATGATCTCTATTGATGTTTGCTTGCATTGTGTTTCCTTTCTCTGATTTTCTTTTTTTTCTTGTAGATAGGATTTTTCTTGCACAACTTGGCAAGTATTTCAATATTATTGACTTGTAGTGGACTTCCTGCCATCTAGGGGAGGGGAGGGGACTGGGGGTAAAAGTTGTAATGGAGAGCTTTGTAAAGATTAATGCTGGGGAACTACCCATACATATGTTATACAAATAAAAAGCTTTAAAAAAAATCATCAACCAAATATCCTCTTTATGGATATTTTTAATGTTCTATAGTATATGCCACTTATTTTACAGATAATCATTTAGAAAGAAATGCTTAATTCAGACAAATATATTTAAAGAGGTCATTAAGTAATTTCTGCAATTTGTCTACATAATTCTGCAGACAAGATCATCTATAAATGAGGAAGTATACAAAAGTATACCTATTATATGTAGTATATTCCTCAGGTAGGGATCAACATTAATTAATCATTTCCAAGTCAGTGTGAAAAATGTCCCAAAATTGCAATGATATATATTCAGGAGTCCAATTTTAGGAAACAGTGGTTATTCCCATCTACTAATTTTCTATAAGTAAGTTTAGGCTTTACCTTCCATGAAAACTCTAGTTCTAAATATGAAACAACATGACTTGCATCAAAAGAAACATCTCCCCATGGGAAAGAAGGTATGCACTCATTTAATTTGTGAAGCCACCATCTGTCCTGCTTTCATGTAGCATCTAAATGGTGGATAAGCAGTAGAAGGGATCCTATTTAGAAGGAAATTTAGCTAAGGAATCCTTCTCTTCCTTATATTGCTCCTACCACACTCCATAGTTATATTACTCACATGACATTCATTATACATAAGCAGACCATAACTCAAGAAGCCAGACTGATATACATTCTTTACTAGAGTAGAAACAATATCTTCCATATAGTACAGGCTAATCTTTCCCCTAAAAAGCAGGTAATTTTGAGATGTGCATTCTGGTTACCTAGGGTCTAAAAGGCCAGCCCACAAAAAAGTCAGAGCTTCACTCCTAGCACATGTACCAATGCTATGTATTACATTTAGCATACTCTACTGACCAGATTTGTTTCCTTAGAGGGTGGAGAAAAGGGAAGAAT
This sequence comes from Myrmecobius fasciatus, assembly GCA_023553655.1. Classification (NCBI taxonomy): domain Eukaryota; kingdom Metazoa; phylum Chordata; class Mammalia; order Dasyuromorphia; family Myrmecobiidae; genus Myrmecobius; species Myrmecobius fasciatus. The sequence goes on along the minus strand of JAJPUD010012536.1, from coordinate 9,940 downwards.
CTGCCTGAACCCACAGGATATGCTTGACTTTCTTCTAATTCTATGGCTCAGTAAACTTTCTTTTACTGTTAAATAGGCTATGAGGGGTCCATTTTGTTCTGATCACAATATGAAGCACCAGACTAATTTGAATCTGACCTGATATAACACTTATACACAAGTAGCCTTCCAAGATGGTTGAGCTAGATGACTGCTAAGAGACTTTCCTCCTCTCTCCCCCCTTACCACTGTAAACCCACTTACTGACTCATAGTTTTCTTCACTCTTGGTCTCTATTCACCTGACTCTAATTCCAAGTCCAGGAGAAAGTTGGGGTAAGCCCACTGTAGCCATTTTTCCCATTTCTATTCTATATAGATCTAATATCTCACAAGAAGCATTTCCAACCTCACTTCCCATCTATTTGTGGTGCATCCCAAACCTGCACCCAGGAAGGCCTCTTAGTCTTGTGCTATAAAGCCCAGAAAAATGGGTCTAACTGCTCTCCTGTCATGTCAGAATCTTATTCCAGTCTTCTGAATAACATAAAGCATGCCATTCACTGGTAAAATACTAGGGAATAGAGTAGGGTGCGCTCATCCTTGTTTGTAAAATAAGGCTAATAATGACACCTCCCACCCCCACAGTACTGTCATGAGGGATAAAAATAAAAATAGCTAAAATATATAAAACACTTATAAACAGCTATTCATGTTTATTTTGTTGTTGTTAGAATTAAATTCCCTTTTAAGATCCTTTAGGATCTAAGATCCTAAGATACTTCTATACTTTCATACATCTATTACCATGATGTACCTGAAACTTTAGTCTTATACTGGGTGTGTGTGTGTGTGTGTGTGTAATGTCTATTTCATGTTATTAGCAGTAAGGAAAAAACAACCTCAGAAAGGAGATGTACAAGCTTCCTGAATAGTAGAACAAAGGAATGCTATTCCCCAGCAGGCAGAAGGAGAAGCAGGGATAAGGAAGCAGGTAGGCTAATCCCCAGGCTCTCAGAATAAAAGAACCAAAATGATGATAAATCAGTCTGAATTAACAAGTATTCTAAAAAATTTTTCTGCCCAGAGGTTCTGTACCTTTCATTTAACCATCTATCAGCGCTACTGTCCTTTTTCTTTATTACTAATCTCAGATGTCACCCTGATGGAGCTTATGCCTTAGGCCATTAGAACCCTCACCAGCAATTTGGAGTGGATCCCTTCATTCCCAGACTCAGTAGGTGGGGCAATGGGAAGACAAGGAGCAAGAAATCCACAATCCCATCACTCAAGATTCACTAGATGTATTCCTGACAATGAAATGTGGAACTATGAATCCAACAGAAATACTGTAATAAACGCTGGCTACATCTTATAGTACTATTAATAAACTTCTATAGAACATACTTGTAGGTTAAAAATGCTTTTAGAGGATGGCCAATTTTTTTCAATGAACAAAAATCTATTTTTTATACCATGACCACAACCACCCCCACTCCCCTCCATTCCATTTAAAAAAGAAAGAAAAGAAAAACAAAACCTTAAAACCTTTGTGATAAATATGCATAGTAAAGTAATAAAAATTCTAGAATTGTCTCAGGTACCATGTCCATCAATTCTTTATCAAGAAATGTGTAGCTAATTTGATTATGCTGTCTCAATAGCTTAGCACTACTATGAGAAAATATTTTTTGAATTTTAAATAAGTTTTTATAGGCAAACTTCTAGAATTCCTACAAGTTAAGAGACAGCCTATATTGCCTTATGTTGTAGTTAGTGTTATCTTCCCTGTCAAAGTGCAAGCTTCTAGAGGGGGACTTTATCTTAGACATCTGTTATGTCTCAAAGTGTCTAGCATGACAGGCACCGAAATGTGCTGAATGAATTTTTCAGGCTTGAAAAACCTGAAAACTATTCAATAATCTTCATGTCTATCAAGGATATATGAAGGGAAGAGATAAAATAGAGATGGAAAAGTTTCAGTTCAGGCACTACTACCTCAATGAAGCCCCAACTAGATTCTCCCCTAACTCTCCCAGTTGTAAGTGCTCTCTAACTTTAGCTTTCCTTTACAATATTTTTTGCGTACATGGTATATCCCCATAGCAGAATGTAAGCTCCACGAGGATAAAGAGTTTGTATCCCTAGCATTTACCTAAGAATGTGCCTGGTTCTTTTTACTTTTTGAAATGATTTATGGTTTTAATAGTGTAGGGAAATTTTCAAACATTGGTTCTATTGATGCAAATTAGCACCTCTTCTGACTTTTCTAGAGCTGCCTAGCGCTCTGAAAAGTTAAATGGTTACATGGCCATTAAATAAATAGGGCCTTATAAATTTTACTTATTTCAATTAATTACAAATGACATGATAAAAATTTTTTAGTGCTCTTGCAAAGTTTTAAATGTTATCTCATTTGATTCTCAAAACTATCCTGAGGAGTATTAATGATTATCTACATTTTACAAATAAGGAAACTGAGGCACATAAAGATTAAGTGGTTTGCCTAAGGTCACACAGTTAATAAGTGTCTGAGACTAGATTCTAACTCAGACCTGCTTGGTTGCCCTCCATGCACTAAAATACCTGTCTAGAATTTGCCTAATATTTTGTCTAATTTTGAACACTAAAACTGGCAAGCTAATTAATACAAATAAGAGCACCTTTAAAAACGACTTACCTGTGGTCGTTGGGTTTATCAGTCCTGTAGATGCACTATTAGAAATTTGTGAGGGAGCTTGGCCTAGTCCTGTAGAAGGGGCTCCTGAACGAGGAAACTGTTGAGAACTCATTTCCACCTATAAAACACAAACTGTTACAATCTGATCTTGAGATAACAGGACGTTACACATTCTATAGTTGATACCATTAAGCTTAAGCCTTAAGACAGCACTTCTTTATTTTTTGTAATAACTAACATATCTCAACTAGACAAAATATCAGCTTTAAAACTAGTAATTTTCAAATAGTTAATAGTACCTGAATTTCTACAGCTAAATAGAAAAATGCTAACAAATTACTTTAGTCTATTTATGACTATTGTTGTTCAGTTGTTTGAGTTGTGTCTTCATGATTACTGGCATGGTTTGCCATTTCTTTCCCCAGCTCATTTTACAGATGAGGAAACTGAAGCAAACAAGGTTAAGTATCTTGCCCAGGGTCACACAGGATCATACATCATGCCTTAGGTCAGATTTGAACTCAGGTTTTCTTGACTCCAGGTCTGGTGCTCCATTTACTGAACTACCCACCTGCCCTTAGGTTAAGTTTATGACTTACCTTTCACCAAATCACAGTACCATTTTTCTTAACATAATGATATCAAGAATTTTAGCATTTTTACTTGTGCTTCTTACTTTTCCCAATAATTACAATGCAGAATAACAGATCTCAGACATGAAAGTGAACTCGGGGCTCATTTAATTTAACCTCAACTTAAACAAGAATCTCTTCCACAATATACTCAACAAATGGTCATCTAGCTTTTGTTTGAAAACCTCCAGAAAGGGATCCCACTTCCTCTTGAGGTAGTCCATTCCACTTTTTGATATAGCTTTTATTGTTCTTCCTTAAATCAAATTTAAATCCAATTCTTTGCAATTCCTATTCACTATTTCTGGTCCTGACTTCTAGACCAAAACAAAAGAAATCCATACCCTTTTCTATGGGCCAGCCTTTCAAATACTTGAAGCTACAATAATCCTTCATGTCTTTTATAAGTCTTCTCTTGGAAAAACATCATCAGTTAAAAGGCATATTGTAAGATATTGAGTCTTTCATTAAATAATCTTGTTGCTTTCCTTTAGATATTTCTAACTAAAAATGTCCTTTCTGAAAGTGGTGTCAATAACTGACAATGGCAATTCTCTACATGAGGTCCAATAAGGGTGCAATAAAGTGGGACTCTCACCCCATACTCTAAGAAACCACATTTCTATTCATGCAGCTCAAACTGTATTATCCTTTTTTGATAGCTATTTTACACTATCATCTCATGTGAGGCTTATATTCAACTAAGTCTCTTCCCCAAGACCATTTTCAGATGAACTAGCTTGCCTAGCTCTCCCTCATCTTGTATGGGCAACAAGTTATTTTTTTTGACCTGCCTGCCAATATCTTTTTGGATTCATCCTGGTAAAGCAGGGAATAAGCTATTGCTCCCGGCTTTAAGTCACATATGCTTTTAGTTAACTCCTTTAAATCATCTTTAAGCTTTCTTAGATGAGAATCATACATGGCCAACACATGGGACTTAAGAGTATATTTTAGCTTAACATAGGAATTTCTGCAAATAGGTTTTATAGGCACAACTCCAGCTAATAATAAAGCCTGCTTGGGGATGGGGAGGAATATAATAGATTCTTCAATAATTTTTTTTTTGTGTGTGTGTGTGTATGTGTGTAAAACAATTAACAAGTAGGTATTCTTGAAACTTTATTCTCCAAACAGAACACACAGTACATTAAGTCCCAATCCATGAAGAACTCTGTCTTGTCTTAAATTTTTTACAAGTTTGCAAATAAGAGCAAAAGCAAATCATTTAAGACTTTGCTAGAAAATTTTAAAATCATACTTTCTAATTTAACTTCATTCAAAGACTTTATGGTAACTCATTTTTAACAATCCGAGAAAATTAACAATCTGAGAAAATCCCAAACAGGAATATCAAGGGTCATTCAGTTGGAAGAAATGGGAATAAAATCCAGGTTTCCCAACAAACAACATATTACTGTCCATTACAATCTTACCTAAAATACAACTCTCAACATCCCATGATCTTTACTAGAGTACCATAATTAGGTAGGGTTGTCCCCCCCCCCCCATTTTAAAGGAGAGTAAAGGAAGCACACTTTGACAATGAATATGTTATTTTTAAAGAAAATCAGTCTAGCAAATTTGAACTTGACAAGAAAGAAATTTCATATTTCAATGTCACTGAAAGGTTCTGTGGTGCAGTCACAGACACCTCATATCAAGATATGACCAAAAAGAGATCAGCCAACAGATGTTTGCAAAGACTTCAATTTGCAGATTTCCTTTCCCTCATACATATTCTAAGGAAGGGACTCCACTCCAAAATTTTTCTGTTCGTTTCCACAGCAGTTTTTAGTTCCAAATGCTCAGCTGTTCAGTTCCCCATCCAAACCGATCAATGCAATCAGATGACATAGCTGTCCCGCCTCCTCTCTCTGGTGTGCTCCAGTCTGGCTCTTCCAGCCAGGGGAGAGCAGATATAGTTCTCCCCAAGATAACTAGCTCCCTTACCCTACTGCTTCTCTGCCGTCTGCCCCAGAGGCTTCTTTCCAGCCCCTGCCCACTCTTTTTTCCATCAGTTCCCAGTCCGAGAAGCGGACTCACAAAGGAACCAGGGAGGGAAGCAGGAGAGCCCCCTCCCCAAAGCCAAGACAGCCTTTCGGTCCCCGTGACACCGGCTAGGGCCCAGCAAACACCCCAGTTACTAGTGCAGCTTCAATATCTGGTTCCAGCTTTCTCCCCAAGAACCTGCCCCTCCCCTCCCCACAGCCCGCCTATTGGCCCTGCGCCGAAAGCGTCACACGGGGTCGGGCGCCAATCCAACTTCAGTCTCCGCGCCCTAGCCCCACCTTCCCATCGAACTTCGACTAATCAAGCAAGAGGCTCTGGCAGGGCTACCCAAATTTCACGACCCCGCGACCAATAGAGGAGAAGACACAGCTCGTCCAATAAGAAGGGGCGGGGGGGGCGAGAGGGAGGCCCCGCCTTTGCCTGGGTCTGAAAGCGGCGGGCGCAGGTCCCGGATGTAGATAGTCACTTTAAACTGCTCTGTGAGCCAAACTGCCTCCGCCGCCGCCCCCCCGCCCGGCCAATCTCCCAGTCCTCTGCCCATCAAAGCCTCCAACCTAGAGCCAGTCGGCCTAAGGCCCAGGCCCCGCCTCCTTGCCGCGGGGCATCCCAAGCCGGGGGCAGAGACTCCTCGCAGCTTCAACTGCCGAGACTAACCGCCCTACCCTAGGATATTGACAGGACCCCACAACTTCCAGAGCAGTGCGGTACGAGGCGAAGGAGCAAGTTGACTATGCTTCGTCGTGGCCACCTTTCCCAGGGGACTCTTGGCTGAGCGGACGCCGCAACCCTGGCCCGGCCCGGCTGCCCCGCCCCCTCCCCGATCCCCCTCCTCCCGCCACTACCTGGAGTCCGAAGCGTGGAGCCACTGCTCCTCCGTTCTGCCTCTTCCGTCTTGCTCTCAGCCTTTCTTGGCGGCGCCTCTCAGGTTTCTTAGTTCCCGAGGCTCTGGACCCGCGGCGGCGGCCGCGGCTAGCTCTCCTCTTAACCTAGCGCCGCCGCTTCCGCCGCCGCACCGAGACTCCCGCCCATTGGTTAGAGTTGGCACCGCCCACCTCAGGTCCAGCCACTGAAAGCACGGCGTTACCTAGAAGGAGGGACCGTCAGGCGAGGGATGTCCCAGTCCGGGGTGATAGGGCATTCTGGTTCTTGTAGTTTTTCACAGTAAGGGGGCGGGACTGGGAGGGTACGAGTGGGCGAAAGGGCGGGTGCTGCCGCCAACCTTGCGTCACGCCCCCCTTTGCAGTCTTCCATTGGTTCTAATCGAGCCGCTTTTCCCTACTTGTTATCCCTTTCCTCCCCCTTTTGAGCCGAGAAAAGGCGACCGGATCTAGCGCTGGAGCTCCGCCTTCTCCTCCAGGCCCCCAAACCGCGGTCCTTGGTTTTGTCACTTGTATGGCGGGGTACACCAGGGGGAGTGGGGAGATGAGACTCCAAACAAGCCCCAGTCCACGCTTGCCTTTAAAGGGCAAATGGGGAGGGGGTTGGGAGTAGAGGAGAAGCGGGAGGGTTTGTTCTCAATGCTTTTTCATTGGACTTTGTTGCAGGATTTGTTTTTAATGTGGCCTCTTCATCTACCGGAATCGGCTGCATGTGGTGGGTGCCAAGGTTCCCCCATGCCAGTCACCGGAGATGGCCTCCCTGGAACCGGTGCATACCTCGCGTCCGGGCCTCGTTGCGCTGGAGGTAGAGGCAGTGGCCATACCGCTTCACTAGCCTGCACCTAGAGAAAACAGCTTCCCAAGTCGTTTTATTCCTCCTGCCCTGGGCAGTACAGAAATTAAATCCTGTGTCCTCCACGTTAGTGAAGTTCCGTAAAGTTTTCTGTAAGGACAGAGCTCTGGAAGTCTAAACACTTTAACACCTTCCAAGTTAAAATACATGATTGTTTTTCCCCTGAAGCATCACCTCACCAAAGAGAGGGGTGGTAATAACAAGAAAATGATTCAATAATAATAATAGCTTTTATACAATGCTTAAGGTTTGCAAAGTGTTTTATAGATATTAACTTCATTTTATCTTGACAGCAGCAGCTCTGGGAAAGTAAGTGCTGTTACCATCTCTGGGAAGAAACTCAGGCAGACAGAGATTAAATGATTTGCCCAGGTTCACACAGCTATTCAATGTCTTAGATCCTATTTGAACTCAGTACCACCTGACTGCAGGACTACTGCTCTATCCGCTATACTTTCTAGCTTCTCTGGTAGAAGGAAGGGAGGGAATATGCATATATATATAGCCCCTACTTTGTGTCCAGACCAGTACAAAAAACATTCTTGTTTGGTTTTGCTAATATGATCACATTTGATTAGGGGAGAATGTGTTCCTAATTCAGCAGGATTGTTTTTGTACTTCTTTTCTGGTCATATCTTCTTGGTAAATGTCCCTATGTAGAAGTTAATTGATATTAGTTGGTTGGCAATTTTAACAGAAGTGATGAGACAGTAGGAGACAATAATTGGGAATTGATATTGAATTGGGCATTGAAGGGTTTGAGCCATCAGCATTATAAGAAATCTATCCCTGAGGGAGAAATGTAATCAGGCATGCTTTGCGTACCAATCTTCTAGTAGTAAATATGTGGGCTGGGAGAGTAACTGCAGGGTCTTGTCTACATCAATATGCCTATAATTACAGAATTTTACTCCCAGAAGAGACTTAAAGATGAACTACTCTTATGTAATAGTCATACAAAGTAAGACCTAGAGAGCGATGATTTGGTTATAATCCCATTGCTAATTATTGACAGAGCCAAAGCCTTGTGTTCTTTCCACAACCCCAGATTGTTTCTCTTTTGAGGGGAATAAATACAGAGAAATAGTATGGAGCAACTTTTAAAGAAACGCAATTACTTTATTTCCAATTTAAATACCTTCTTTCAACACGATCTTTTCAAAAATTTATCTCAGTTACTGCATAAGGCAAGCTAACTTTGACTGTTTTTACTTTAACTCACTTATCACTATTATGTATCCATTCATAGTTCTCCTTCCTGATTCTGCATTGATCTAACCCAGTGGTTCTCAAAGTATGATCTGGGGACTCTAGGAGTACCATGGACCCTTTTAGGGTTCGTCAAGATTAAAACTTTTCCTAATTTTATGACATTTTAATTCCTAAGGATTCAAAATGAAGTAGAACAAAGAAAACAATATACACAAAGTCACTACAAGAAAATATTATTGGCAAGAACAATAACAAATGAAGCAAATACTATGAAATTACATTGACCAAGCTTGGCTCCAAAAGATATTTAAGATGTCTTTTTTTTTGTAATGGTAGGTAACTGTGGATGTGGAACACTACTCATATCCCATATTTTATTTGTTGATTTTACAAAATTGTTTTTTTTTAATTTTTGCTCTCATTTTTCTTTTTAATAAGTGATGATAGTTTAGAAGAGAGAGGGAAATAATTTGGGGAATGTGGATTATATAAAAAGAAAAAAGATATAAACAAAACATTTTTTAAAACAAAACATTTGACCCACATGTAACACCACATACCAAGATAAGATCTAAATGGGTTCATGATTTGGATGTAAAAGAGTGGTATTATAAGCAAATTAGAGGAACATAGTATGGTTTACCTCTCAAACCTGTGGAGATGGAATAAATTTATGTCCAAAGAAGAACTGGAACTCTTAATGGAAAACCAGATAGATAATTTTGACTATATTAAGTTAAAAAGTTTCTGTACAAACGAAACTAATGCTGACAAGATTAGGAGGAAAGCAATAAATTGGGAAATCATCTTTATATTTAAGGGTTCTGATAAAGGCCTTATTTATAAAATATATAGAGAATTGTCTCATATTTTTAAGAATTCAAGCCATTCTCCAATCTATAAATGGTCAAAGGATATGAACAGACAATTTTCAGATGATGAAATTAAATCTATTTCTAGTCATATGAAAAGGTGCCCCAAATCACTATTGATCAGAGCAATGCAAATTAAGACAACTCAGGTACCACCACAGACCTGGCAGATTGGCTAAAATGACAGGAAAAGATAGTGACGGGTGTTGGAGGGGATGTGGGAAAACTGGGGCACTGATACATTGTTGGTGAAACTGTGAATGGATCCAACTGTTCTGGAGAGCAATTTGGAACTATGCTCAAAAAGTTATCAAACTGTGCATATCCTTTGACCCAGCAGTGTTTCTATTGCGTTTATATCCCAAAGAAATCATAAAGGAAGGAAAGGGCCCCACATGTGCAAGAAGTTTGTGGCAGCCCATCAATTGGAGAATGGCTGAATAAATTATGGTATATGAATGTTATGGAATATTATTGTTCTACAAGAAACGACCAGCAGGATGATTTCAGAGAGGCCTGGAGAAACTTGCATGAACTGATGCTGAGCGAAATGAGCAGAACCAGATCATTATACACGGCAACAACAAGACTATATGATGATTAATTCTGATGGACATGGCTCTCTTCAACAATGAAATGTTTCAAACCAGTTCTAATTGTTCAGTGAAGAAAGCCATATACACCCAGAGAGATAAAAAATGTGGACCACAACATAACATTTTCATGCTCTCTATTGATGTTTGCTCCCATTGTGTTTCCTTTCTCAGATTTTTTTTTCTTGTAGATACGATTTTTCTTGCACAGCAAGATAAGTGTGGAAAT